>JBAGKK010000477.1:373292-383294 GCA_037177015.1 Euceroptres primus | reverse complement strand
CCTTCACTCTCTTTTCTGTGTATATCTAAAGAATAATAAAAAGATAAAAAGTTTTGTTCTGTTCATACAGTGCTATTATCTATTTAGATATTACTTACATATTTAAACTATAATAGAAAAACAGAAATTCCCCAAAAAAGATCGCAAAATTGAAAAATTCCGCGGACTCTTGGCTTCTTGCCTTATGCGTATTGCAACTTTATTTTATATTTTAATTGTTTCTAACTTAGCTCTCTTTTCTTTATCTAGTCTATCTCTCTCCTTTATAATTTTTCTCCCTACCTCTAGTTTGACGTCATCATTCGGATTGTCGCTCATTAATCTATTAATCACTGTTTTACAATCTGTCCCTAATTTTATAAACCAACCTTTTATTACTTCACAATCTTTTATATAATTCTCCCACCTGTCCCAATCTTTATCACAGAACACACACCTTTTCTCCTCGTCGTTTAACCAATACTTATTATAATTTTCACAATTTCCACACCTTAGTTTACTTATAAGATTAATCGTATCCCTATTTGAAACTCCCTTCAGATATCGCGGCAGCCCCGTACCGCTCTCTCTCTCTCTCTCTCTCTCTCTCTCTCTCTCTCTCTCTCTTTATATCTTTTATATCTTTTATTGTATCTTGACTCCGTAATTCTGTTATAATCAAGTTGTTTGTGTACTTCTATCTCTTTTGTGAGAATCCTAGTCTTAAATATCTTCTTTTTCTCTTAAAATATTATCTACTTCTATTACTCCGAACCCGTTTCTATTATAAAACTTTTGTCTTTCTAAACTATAACGGTCCCCTCTTTCTTTTTCAAATTTCTCTAACCAACAGTTATATACCAACTCTCCTACTTGATTTTCCCTAATTTTTTCCTCAAATTTAACTGCTCTCAGTCCCCAAACAACTTTTAATGATACCAAATTAGTCTCAGTCATTATCAAGTACCTTGGTGTACAAAATTCCAACTTTAGCACCCACCTTATGTAGTCTAAAAATATTTTTTCGAGCTCTTTTCTTTCCCCCCATACCCAAATTTTCGACCCATATGCCATTATACTCTCTACTAATGCCCTAAACTCATTACTATTTAATATTGTAACATCCTTTGAAATATCGTCGACAATCAATAACAAATACTCGAATAAAAGCCTCTCCAAAACAATTTACTTTCCAACAAACCCAACAAAAAGACTCTCAACTGTTACAGAAAAAGGGGTCAAATTATTTTTCCAAATCAATCAAAAGCTGTAACATCAAAAGAAAGATGCCATCAAACGTCAAGCTCTTACAACAGCCTGTCACTATTTCTCTTCCATGACTCACTTTTACTTCTCGTCATACAAAATTGAATCAACTGTCGAACGATCGTCAAATAAAGCCATTTGAGTGGAAAAGCTTGGTGGCCACGGAATTCCACGATTAAAAGAACCTTCATCAACCTCTCGAAATGCATTTCTGTCTCTGGCTTCTGTGCACGACGCCAAGGGTCAGGGGGGGTGAAATCAGTACAGTCCGATCTCGACTCACCCTCCCCAAAAAGGTGGGACGAGTCTTTGTCCCTATTTTAGTGGATGCTCGGACGAATGCACGATCGATGAATCAATCCGTTCCCCATGACGTTGACGAAACTTGGATCCGGGGGTTTCGGGGGCAATTGGGCCGGGGGCAGGGGGTCGATAAAATCACCCCTTGCATATGGCAACAGTTCAGCATTGTGTGGATGTGGGGAATGCAGGTGAGGGTGTATTAAAAAGCGGGGGTAGCTGCGGTCGCGTACCAATCACCCAACAGCCTTTGGAGTGGGCTTTTTGAGGTGGAAGGGGGAAGAGGGGGGTGAATTGGGAACAAGCAGGGCTAACTCGTCAGAGTGGAGAGGGATCATATATGAGCGAACGGTTTGTTCGATGCCACGCTGCGCCGAGCCACGCAACCCCCGTGAAATTTTAATCGTGTCGTCATTGGGATAGTTTGTTGCGATAACCCGACCCGCAGGGTCGTGTAGACCACGGATTTTTCCAAAAAGCGCCACCATCCGCGTCCGATCAATCTCCCCCTCTGTGTCCTCGCTTTCCACACTGAAAAAAGTACTTGTTCGATTAACCAAATACCGACATCACGCCCTGTCAAATTAACACGTTATTTGTCATTTTGCAAGGATTTCATTTTGGGTGATTGGGATTTTTCTATTATTGGAGCGACCGGGTAGAATTTTCACACTGATTAGGTTTGGAGGGTTTCGTATTCATGCCTTAAAAAGTCTACAACAGGGTACAAAATAGTGATGCACCTCAAGATAAGAAAATCATGATCTTGCTTCATGTCGCACCGTAGGGCAAAAAAGCGACTGTAGACAAATCTATTTTCAGACTAAACTACTCATCCGATTTGGATGTTTTTACATTCTCATCATCATATGAGAAGGTATTAGTTTTATGTGAAAACTGACTTTTCGAATTTTCATCATATCTCCACGTTTTGAGACTCCATGACTCAGAAAAAACGGTTTTTACGCTGGTGTCTGTCTGTATGTCTGTCGGTCTGTCTGTCTAATAACACGATAACTTTCGAAGGAATTATCGGACAGGATTGCGCTTTGGCAGACTTTTTTAAGACTTGAAAAGAGGAGACGAGTTCGTTAACCAGACTTATTGGCCCAAAACTCAAAAAATTAGGGACATTTTTTACTTTTTGAAGAAACTTTTTTGCAGAAAAATAAATTTCTAAGGGCAGTTCTTGATAGATGCCATAAAACTCTACAAACTATCTGAATATCAATTATCCCGTTGACCAATATTAACAAAGCTACAGCATATAGAATTCAGGGATCTGAACGAAAGGGCCATTTTTCGATATTTTCCAATTATTTCTACAAATTCAAAATAGTTTGGCTAAATATTCAGCTGAGTATAATAAAGTGCTGCAATATTATAGAACCACCGAGTTGCAATGTCAAAATTGTGTGACATCAAAGTTTTACGTCGACAGGAACGAAAAGAAACGTAACGAAACTTTCGTTACGTTTCTTTTCGTTCTTTTCTGTATAAAACTAAAATACCTCATAATCTAGAGGTTCTGGCTCGGTGGTTTTATAATATATTAGTACTTTTTCGTATTCAGCTAAATATTTCGCCAAATTATTTTTAAATTATAGAAATAATTGGAAAATATCGAAAAATGACCCTTAATTTCGTTCGGATCCCTGATAATAATCTTTTTAAAAAATTAAAAAACCAGTTTTAGATGAAGTCGAAAAATCGGCGAACTAAAGTTACGCACATTTTCATCACGTGACCGCATTGACGTGTCTACATATTCCTCAGAAAGCTGCAACTAACAAATCCTGACCTCTTTTTCTGTCCAAATACTAATTTTTTTTTAACATTCTCATCAGAGAAGGTATAAGATTTGTGTGAAATTTGACTCCCCCCCGTTTTTGTCAAATGTCCACGTTTTAAGACCCTCTGAATCCAAAAAAATGGTTTTTGTGAATGTGTCTGTCTGCCTGTCTGTCTGTAGATTTTTTTTGTTAGTACGATAACTTTCGAAAGAATTGACAGATTAGATTGGCCTTTGGTATACTTTTTAAGTGTCCTAAAATGAAGGTCAACTTCGTTGGCCAGCCATTTTGAATAAAAATTCAAAAAGTCACAGCATTTGGAAAATTTTTTAGACCACTTTTTTTTGCAATTTGCAAATTATATGTACGGATATTCATAGTACTCAGAAAGAAGAACATTTTATCCTTATGACATTTTTCGATAAAATTAAAATGATCAGACTTATAGCATTTTCAAAATTCAAAAAATCAATAGAAAATGAAGATTTTAAGCCAAACAACTCACGATATGTAAAAAAGTCGAGAGAAGAAAAACATTGCTTTTTAAAAGCTCTACAATATTGACATAACAACTTTTTGAATTTAAAAAAAAATTGAAAATTCAAATTTTCCCGCCAAAAAACGTGAGATATGAAAAAATATTCAATGGAAAAATTATTGGTCTTAAATAGTTCTAAACATTTTCTTTTGACCATTTTTTGATACGCGACGTTCAATAATATCGGAAGTTAAACAATTTTTATAAACAAATGCACACTTTAACCATTTTTTCATAAAGAGGCTTCATTTTTTTTGCGGAATCAACTTGAAATGTTTTGCCAAAGACTCCTTGCTGTCATATTTTTCACAATTACAAAAACGGATAATTATATAAACAATTTTTAAAAACAAATGCACATTTTATCCATTTTTCATGAATAGGCTCAATTTTCGTTTAAAGAATTAACAGCTTCTATCAATTTGAAATATATGACAGCAAGAAGTCTTTGACAAGACATTTCGAGTTGATTCCGCAAACAAATGAAGCCTATTCATGAATCACTTGTGAAAATTTGCATTTGTTTATAAAAATTTTTTATATAATTAACAATATGGTCATTATAAAAAATATGTCAGCAAAAATATGTTTTTGGAAAAACATTTCGAGTTGATTACACAAAAAAAATCAAGCCTGTTCATGAAAAAATAGTGAAAGTATGCATTTGCTTATAAAAATTGTTTATATAACTAACAGTTTTTGTAACTATGAAAAATATGATAGCAAGAAGTCCCTGGAAAGACATTTCTAGTTTCATTCCGCGAAAAAAATTAGGCCTATTCATGAAAAAATAGTCAAAATGTGAAGTTGTTTATCAAAATTGTTTATATAATTAACAATTATTGCCTTTATTAAAAATATAGCAAAAAGAAGTCCTTGACGAAACATTTCGAGTTGATTCTGCAAAAAATGAAGCCTATTAATGAAAAAATGGTGAAAATGTTTATTTGTTTATAAAAATTGTTTAAATAATTAACAGTTTTTGTCACTTATAAAAATATAATACCAAGTTGTCCCTAAAAAGCAATTTCTAGTTCATTGAGCAAAAAATTTAGGCAAACAGAAGAAATTCTTGACTAATTGTAAGCGCACATTATTATCTGTCATATTTCATACAAAATCTACGAATTTGAAGTAGCTAGTCATTGCAAATCACGAAAAAAGGACTTTTGTTCAATAGGTTTTTATATAACATTATAAACAATTTTTCTTCTTACTCTAACCTACTGGTCATTATTTATAGTTATTTATTGCATTGATTTATGACCTGTTTAAATAAATTTTAAAATCTTAAAAGAAATGGTATAACTGGAAAGTTAGACAAAAAAAAGGTTAAACTTCGTTATAATAACAAATTTTTGTTTAGTCAGAGTGAAATATTCGCAGTCAGTCGTTATGCCTGGAAGACTTCACTCAGAAAAATATTTGTTTGATTTAAACAAAATTTGTTTGAATCAAACAAATTAAAACGTTGATATGGGGTCAAACAAATGTTTGTTTGATTCAAACAAATTCTTTATTTATCCTTATTTATTTTATTTGAATAAATTTTTATTCAGATTGAATAAATGTTTTGTTTAAATTAAATAAAATTCTTGTTTGCTTTTAAAAATTTTTGTTTTAAATGAAGTAAAGATTTTGTTTCATAAACTTGATTTAATTTTATACATAAATAAATAATTTTTAAAAATCCTCAATTTTGTTGTTAAGAAGTGTTAAGTGTGACACCACTTTTTTTATATTACCTGTCGGGAAGCGTAACGACGGTACTGTAACATATTTCAGACACTTTTATATTCAGTATGATTGTAGTCTTTATTGTGAGAAAGATCCTTCTGCGCTATTTGCGTTTTTCTAAGGAACTATCGTGTGCGGATTATAATTTTTGTTTAAATAAAAAAATATTTGTCTAAACTCAAATGATTTAATTTAAGCAAATCTTTTATTTAAATCAAACAAATTGTACTAAACAAATTATTTGTTTCGATTAATATGGTAGATATTTTTCATTTATTAAAATGAAATAAATGTTGTGTTAATTAAAACAAAAAATTTGTTCCTTTCAATACTATGATATCAAACAAATTTTTTTGTTTGATTCAAACAAACTTTTTTCTGAGTGTTCGGTCACTTCTAAAAAACAAACATCAAAATCCGTTAAGAATTGTACTGTCGATCGATTTTTGTCCAGAAAAGGTGCTTTTTCCCACAGTAGATCGGCCTGCATGATTTGAAATGGATTTAGTCTGTTATAAACTTTGATGTTAATTTCGATCCTTGGTTCGGATTCTTTTCAAGTGAATGACAAATGAGGAAAAATTGATTTATTGAAAAAATTAATGGGCTGCGTGAAAAATTTTGCAATGAGAATGATGAAAAAACGATTAATAGTAGTATTGAAAAAATTGTGTGAAATTATTGTGAAAAATGTTATAAAAAATTTTTGATCGACCTTCCGGCGGAAATCTGTAGCTCTGAATAAGAATAACGTTTAGCACACCCTTTTCCATTCACCGCCAATACCTTAATGTCAGTCCGCGTTACGAGTCTTTGTCTTCGATCCCCCTTTAATACAAAGGGGTTTTGCAACCACCTCGTCCTCGAGGATGAAGCTTTATTTAGCAGATGATATTTACGACTTCCAATCCTACCCTCCAACTTTTATATTGTCTTTGGCAAAGTTACGCTCTTGGCGACGCTACAACGTTTCGAGAAACTCCCAACCCCTTTGGGCATCAACGTCTTGCTCCTCGTCATCAAAGATCCTCAATTGTTCTTTTGTTTCCTCAAAAATACCTAAAATTAAACAAAATTGCTTTCAAAAATAATATACTCCAAAAAGTTCCTGAATAATAATATAGTAAACAACAATAGTCTATGACAGATATTGACAACTTTATTTAGAACTTCTCGTAAATATCGTTTTACTTTAGCCAAACTTTTGTTGGATATCTAACATTTCATCTGATTAGAATTTTAATTTCATAATGAAATGTACTCTAATTATTTTAATTAAGAGTACGCGTGGTGGAAATATTTTAAATGTTCCAATTAGAATGATATATAATGGTACCTCGCCAATGCAATGGCCTTCAGCCAGACTATTCACTTCAGCCAATATGAGCATCTTTTGTCGAGTTGGAGTTCATATTTTCTTTGTTCACTCATTCATGAAATTTTCATACCTTTTATTATTTCTATCTAAGAAATAAACCATATATATCTTGTCTCCTGCCTAGAGTTTGTTGCCAAAATTTATTATTGGATTTAATAAAGTCGAAGTGCAATCCAAATTCCAAATTGAATTTAATTCCTGAAAATTTATTTCAACCTCTGAAGAAATATCGCCTCAATTTTCGTCATTTATAAATATTTGTCTCTAATTTTGAATTTTATATGAATTAAAAAGAAATTCAAAGGATTGATTTCATCATTTGAAGGATTCTCATAATCGCACAATATCCCTAACAGGAGTTGCGTGGTATAGTAGAAAGGGGAAGGGGGTTGTAAACACTAGGGGTAAACATAATATGATGTTCGCTCCAGGCCAAAGGAGAAAAGCCTCTTCTATAGAGGTTAATTCTGTCTATTGTGGACTATATATCTGTTCAAAAGTCTTCTCATCCCATATTTGTTTGGGGTCCACTAGATCTCATCTCCATTTTCGTCTTTTATTATTTTTTATCATTTGAGATCAAATAAATTCATTTCTTAAAGTAAAACAAAAAACTTTCAAGAACTTAAAAATCAGAGTTGCGCAGATAGCATCTCGATTCCCACAAATTTTAATTCTCCCAAAGTTAATTTTGCCTAAAAATTGAAACAAAGCAGTACGAGTTTATAAGAGTGCCCGTTATTAAAAGTCAATGAAGACGGTAATAACGATATTAAAAGATGAATAAACGTCGCTCCAAAGCACTTCTTGGAACTAAAGCTAATTATATTAAGCGCAGACCACATGTCGTGATGAAAATTAACCAGTTTGACAAATTTTAAGTGACGGTAGTGTTTTTCAATAAAAATTGATATTTAAAAAAAATCATTACCCCTTGATGGAAAATTACAAGTTTGTAGAATTTTAGGTTATGTTAGGGTTTTTCGAGGGAAATGAATACTTCTATATATAAAAGTATTCACAGAATGCTTTTGTATATAAAAGTATTCATGACCCTGAAGTATTCATGAATAATTTTATGTATAAAAGTATATATTTCCCTCGAGAGAAATGAATAATTTTATATATAAAAGTATACATTTCCGTCGAAAAACCCTAACCCTTTACAAACTTGTAATTTTCCATCAAAAAGGTACTAATCTTTCTATGAAAAGAGGGAAAGGGTAATTAATACTTCTATAAAGGGAAATTAATACTTTTATAGAAATCTCAATACCTCTTGATGGCAAATTACAAGTTCCTCAAATTTTAGGTTATGTTAGGGTTTTTCGAGGGAAATGAATACTTTTATATATAAAAGTGTTCACAGAATGCTTCTATATATAAAAGTATTTACAGAATACTTTTATAAATAAAAGTATTCATGACCCTAAAGTATTTATGAATAATTTTATGTATAAAAGTATATACTTCCCTCGAGGGGAATGAATAATTTTATGTATAAAAGTATACATTTCCGTCGAAAAACCCTAATCCTTTACAAACTTGTAATTTTCCATCAAAAAGGTACTGATGTTCCTATGAAAGGAGGGAAAGGGTTAATAATACTTCTATAAAGGGAAATTAATACTTTTATAGAAATATCAATACTTCTTGATGGCAAATGACAAGTTCCTAAAATTTTAGGTTATGTGAGGGTTTTCCGAGGGACATGAATAATTTTATATATGAAAGTATTCATTTCCCTCAAGAAACCCTAACATAACCTAGAATTTTACAAACTTGTACAGTCGGACCTCGATTATGTAGACTTCCAGCATCGCAACTTCCCCTCATATGGTTCCCCTACCACTAGTCGCTATGGTAGTTAGCCGTTCGCACAGATAGTTTACACACATACACACGTATACATACGTGTATGCGCAAATGCCTCCTGCGCAACCTCAATTTCTCCTCCAAGCGACCTCGAAATTCAGAACTACTCCCCCCGAAAAGTTGACATTATGGAGGTTCGACTTTAAAATGCCATCAAAAGGTACTGATGTTTTAAATTTATATTATATATATTATATATATTATATATATATATATATTATATATATATATTAAATTATATTTTAAATATATATATATATTTTATATATTTATATATATTTATATATATATTTTAAATTTAAATTTTAATTTAAAAACCCTAAAATAACCTAAAATTATACAAACTTGTAATGTTTCATCAAAAGGTACTGATTTTTCAATAAATATATTAACTTCCCTCGAAAATTCCTAATATAACTTAAAATTTTACAAACTTTAATTTTCTAGCAAAAGGTATTACTTTACAATATTGAAATATTTTTATAAAAACATTAATTTCCGTCGAAAACCCCTAGTATAACCTAAAGTTTTACGAATTTGTAATTTTCTATCCAGAGGTAATGATTTTTCAATAAAAATATAATTTCTCTGATTTCCCTCGAACAAAACCGTAACATAACCCCAAATTTTGGGAACTGGTAATTTTCCATCAAGGGATAATGATTTTTCTTTAAAAATATCAATTTTCGTTGAAAAACACTAACGTAACTTTTAAAATTTGTCGATCTGGTAATTTCTCTTCATGAAAAATGCTTTGGAACGACATCTATTCCTTTTTTAATATCGTCATTACCAACTTTATTGACTTTTAATTATGGGCACTCCTATCTTATAAACTCGTAGATCTTTATTTCAATTTTTGGTAAAAATAAACTTTGGAAGAACTAAAATTTGGGGGAATCGAGATGGTACCGTTGGGCGAAATCAAATTCAATAAGCGATAAAAAAAAAATCTGCCCGGCCCCCTTCGGGGGCGCGGGCACATTCTCATCGCGCGCTTCGCGCGCGGCTCGCTGCGTTCGCAAGTTTCAGCGCGCCTGGGGCGCGTGGAGTGGCCGTCGCGCTCCGATATTATTGAACGTCGCGCTTCGCGCTCCGTTATCGTTTCACCTCGCGCTGCGTGCGATGTCCTTATA
>JBAGKK010000477.1:211786-230883 GCA_037177015.1 Euceroptres primus | reverse complement strand
GAAACCATTAATATCATTTGTTTTTATTATTAAAAATACATACAAACATTCCCTTAATTTTTTTATAAAAACTTTATGAAATTATCAAAAACCTTGTTGTACTTTGCCAGATCTTTTTTCAAATTAATTTTACTTTGAATCTTTCCAATCTTTCTATTGAAGGATAATGAAGGTTTGCATGATTGCATGGGTTTCATTGAAATTGCAGTTGCATCCAATTGCAAGATTGCCAGAGATTGTAAGATTCCCAAACATTCGAAAGAATTGCTCAAGATTGCATTGAAATTGTATAAGATTGCATTCAATTGTAAGATTCTTATAGAGATTGCATGGAATTGCAAGACATTGTCAGAGTTTGTATGGAATTGCTTGGAAAAAGCAAGAATTTGCAAGATTGTCATAAATTGCAAGATTGCCAAAGATTGGAAAGAATTTCCCGGGAAATTTTCCATTTTGGCAAGACATTGTCAAAGTTTGCCTTTCATTGTAAGATTTTCAGCACTTTTAAGATTGCCAAAGATTCGAAAAAATTGCTCGGGATTGCGTTGAAATTGCATAAGATTGCATCCAATTGCAAGATATGTAGATATATATATATATATTGCATGGGATTGCAGGACATTGCCAGAATTTGCATGGGATTGCAGGACATTGACAGAGTTTGCATGGGATTGCAAGACATTGTCAGACTTTGCATGGCATTGCAAGACATTTCCAAAATTTTTTTTCGAGGATTACTTGGGATTGCGAGAATTTGCAAGTTCTGTGTAGAAATCTGTCGTGGAAAGTAGGAAGGTACTGCACAGTGGTCGGAAACACCTGAAAAGTTAGCCAAAATTCAAATAGTGAGCAAACTTTCTTGAAAATCAGTACCCTTATGTTTTCGGGGTCATGGAATCCAAATTTGAAGTCGAAATCGTAAAAAATAGAATGACCGCCACAAAATGGCGGACCAACTTTGGAAAAACTGATGTTACGTTCGCAAAAAGTAGTCGTCAGGAGGTTTTCGGGGTCAAGGAATTCGAATTTGAGGTCAAAATTGTCAAAAACAAAATGACCGACACAAAATGGCGGACCAACTGTGAAAAAACTGACGTTACGTTCGCGAAAAATAGTAGTCAGGGGTTTTCCGGGGTCAAGGAATTCAAATTCGAGGTCAAAATTGTCAAAAACAAAATGGCCACCACAAAATGGCTGACCGTTTTCGTAAAAAATAATGTTGCATCATAAAAATTAGTGGTATAGGGTTTTCGGAGGTCAAGGAATACAAATTTGAGATTACAAAATGAAATACACTCAATTTTTTGAATTAAAGTGTAATTAATGAAACTAAGCCATTAAGATTGAAATACATTAGACTACAAGAATAAAATTTTAACGATGACAATTTTAAATCAAATTTTTACAACATCTTCTTTATTTCGAATATTTTTTTTTCCAAACTCAAGAGATGTTGATCGAAGGCCAAGTGCAAGTCGGTTTTGGTCATTAAAAAAATTTTCATCCAAGTGATCTCCACCTTGGACGATTGTGAGCCTATAGTGAGAAGAAATATTTAACTTTACATACATAAAAATATGTCATGCTAAAACATAGTACATTTTCTAATTTTATTTAATCTTATAACTTCTGAATTATAATACTCGCGTGCGAGACGTCATTTTTTCCAAAGTCGGTCAGCCATTTTAATTCCGCCATTTTGTTTATGACAATTTTAACATCAAATTCGGATTCTCTGACCTCAAAAACGTATAGACACTAATTTTTAAGTATGTTCACCGATTTTATTTTTTGCGAGTTTGGGCTGCTACTACGCCTAAGCACGATGCGCGCACACTTGTCTTATAAACGTGTTTAAAACGAAAGTCGCAGTTAGACGCAGCCAAATTTTTAATTTTTTCAATCAGTACCTCGTTGACTTTGTATTTTAATAGGAATCATAGCGGAGCAGCGCGGAGCTTTCTTTGAAAACATGTTTTTTAATAAACTTTTGGTTTGCTAAAAATTTTTGACAAGAAAACTTTGAGGTCACTACTATAATACTTCATGCATTAATAACATACAACTTGTATTAAACTTTTATCATACGAACCTCTAGCAACTTTCTCCATATGTTATCAATGAAATCGCGCACTTAGAACAAAATTTAGAGCACTTGCAACCGAGCGTACAATTTGACGTTTTGACACGTCTCGCGCAAGTTTGGGAACAGGCCTTCTTTCGGGCTTTCTCAAAGCCCACGTGCGTAAAGCAGAGCCCGCATTTGATGCAGAGATAAATTCTTTATAGAATAAATACCATATTTGGTTTTACGAAAAAAATATCGATTTTTTAAATTTTCGCCAGCTTTTCCCGTTTTTCTGACCACTGTGTACTGCCCAGTTGCGCTAATCACTTTCAAGGCACTTTAAAGGTGAGCTGTAAGATTACTGGACAGATAAAATATTCAAATTTTTTTAAAATTATTATAAAAATATTTTTCCTTACTTTTGGAATGAAGAAATGAATTTCATGAATGAGTTATAATATTTAATTTATTAAATGATGTAATCATATACATTAACGTTTATTATATAATGCCGAAGTATATAAACTAAAAAATCTTCATCTTCATCTGATTCTGGTGAATACTCTTCTCGTAGGAGTGGTAAATACTCTTCTCTCAGCTATTGGTAAAATCCATCCATTTTTAAACTGGAACTAATAATAAATATTTATTTCTTTAAAAACTTTATATTAATTAGTACCCAAAAAAATAATTTTTATATATAAACAATGATTTCCCATCGCAAAAAAATATTATTTTAGATTAACCATAAAGAGGTTATGTTTTAAAAATATGTTCTAGAAAACATATAATTTTTAGAATTTAATTCTATCACTAATTTATAGTAATATAGATATGGTACACTCTAAAATACAAACAATTGAAGATATTTATTTCAAATTTATTTGAAAAAAGTGAAGTTCAAACGATAATGTTAACCTATATGCACCTATATGATTACACTCGTCTGTAGAAGGGCCGATTATAGATGGGCCGGCTTCACGCTTGACTGGTTCTGCCCCTCCCCCCTGAGCGTCCCTCACTGAAGGCCATCGCTCGAACAGTCAGGGTCGCCAGAATTTGTTTACATCGCGACTCTCTGCGCATTTACTTTTGTACGTTCAGAGACTATATAGGCGGTCCTGAGTGTTGACACAAGAGTGCTCACTCGTCGCTTTAAATCCGGTTCAAACTGGATTTTAATAATACCCAGTACAGTGCCGTCTATCCCCGAGGTCGGCCATTCTATGGGCGACGAGTGTATCATGAAGCTAAAAATGCTGAATATTTCTTGTATGTTACCATATTTGACTTACCTTTATTCATTGTAAATAAATGTGATTCCTTCTTAAATATTCCGTATGTAGCGGTATGCAATTATGATCGTTTCTGCGAATCTCAAATAATTATTTGCACACTTTTTGGCGAACACCGATCAAACAAATTGATGAAAATATTAGGTTACGGCACTAATAAAACGATTATAGCACTACGGTAAACTATAAAATTATTTGGAAAGGACTCTTAGGCAGTGTCATTTTAAACTAGGCAGATGTTCTGGTCGGGAAAAAAGAAGGTTAACTTGACAAGCTATACAAGAGTACTGTTCAGTAACCTAACACCTAGCCAGCTGAATAAAATTCAGTTTCCACGACAAAAACTGGCCAGTTATTTACAATATTAGGGAATGCCTTGACAAATTTCCACACGGGGAATGCCAGAAATTGTAAGAATCCAAAGGATTCGAAAGAATTGCATAAAAGTGCATTCAATTGCAAGACTGCTATGGAGATTGCATGGAATTGCAAGAAATTTCCAAAGGATTGCAAGAAAATTTCAAGACTGCCTGCAATTGTAAGATTGCCAAAGATTCGAAAGAATCGTTCGAGATTGCATTGAAATTGTATAAGATTGCAACTAATTTCAAGATTGGTAGAGATTGCAACATTAATTTTCTGCTTTAAGATAAGACAAATGTTTACTTACTATATCGTTTAATATATTAATTGATAAGATAAGAATAAGAACTTCTAGAAAATATTGAAAAAAATGATCTACTATATAAATTATATTGATTTTTTGTCTGAAATAAATTACGGGGCATGTAAAAATAGAAAATTGCCTCTCGGTCTTCACGAGGAGTACCTGTCTTTTCTCAAGTTTGAAGCACCGTAAATCACAGCCCTTATTTCCTCCTTGCTAAGAGAAGAACCATTGGTAAGTTCTTTTTAAACGATCAGCGAAGCCATAATATCTGTCCACTCACTGATTCGGGAGCGGATCGTTCTTACTCTTTGGGAGAGTGGGGGTTTTTACTTTCGTCGAAGGGCGTGCCGGCTGTCGCTGGCGATCGGGTAGGAACCGTGAGCATGCAAATTTGGAGGCAAAGGGGCGTAAGAGGTCTGTCAGAAGGCTGAAGCTGGCTCATTACCAGCAATTGTGGCGACCGGCTCCCCGCGGTGGGCCGCCGCATGACAACGGCATTTAATTGCTCGATCAATCATTATTTTCGTCGGTCGCGATACCACCTTTATTATCAGCTTCTCGTAACTTGGTACCCTTCAATTCGCGATTATTAAAGAGGTTCGCAGGCCATTTCTGAGTAATGTCCTTTGAAAACCCTTGGAATCCGTGAAAACCATTGGAATCCGTGAAAACCATTGGAATCCGATGAAATCTTTTGTAATCCCTTGTAATTCTATTAATATCTTATCCACTGAAATTACTTCGGCAACCCAATTTTGTTAACCAGAGTTGGGCCAACGTTTTTATATTGTTTCAACCTTCAAGCTACCATTCTGAACCAGCATTGGTAGCCGAAGGAAAATTCCCACATGAGTGGGTAGTCCTTTACAATTGTATGCAATTTAAGTTCCTTGTAATCTTGTCTAATCTTTAGTGACTCTGACACCAGCTTGATATCCCTATACTCTATATGAAGCAAATAATTTATTTCCAGCAACACAAGTTACTTGAATGCAAGTAAGAAACGCATGTTGATAATGATCATTCACCAATCACTTGAATTCTACCCGCCAGACACGAATCTTAGACACTGGACTGATTATCCAGTGGTCACGATTAAGCGATTTGTTCTTGCTTGAAGCATTACCTTCTAGATCTGCCGACGGCTCAGAGACACTGTGGAGACAAAACGAACCACTTATAGAACTTTTAGGATGATTCTCCACGCTCTCTCCATTTTATTAACCGCTGGTCCCAACCAAGGGAGACTCTGTGTCTCATTCTTTCCGAGAAACAATCTGTTATAGTGCCCCACATGAATGGCGAAACGTAAAATACCTTCGAGTTCCCACGTGGCCATCTCAATGGAAAGAGGGCCAGAGAGGGGGGCGCGGAAAGGGATCCTTGGACTTGGTGAGTTTGGTTTCGAAGCGAGAGGACAGGCAGAAAAGAATGAAAGTGAGAGGAGAAAGAGGAGGAAGGATTCGTCGCGGTGTGCGGTTTTCAACGAAGCCAATTATTAGATGCGACTCGAGGTGCAACAGTGGGAGGACCTGTGAGTCTAGGCCTCCGGGTATGCCGAAACACAAAGGACATCATCGTGCCAAATAGAACTGCAAGGTACCACCATTACGAAACACTCATTCTTACTGGGACATTAAACTTCCAGGCACAAGAGCTGGTCCTGACTTTAAAATGGAACGAAACAAATTACCCCGTCACCGGGACACGAGCTTATTTTTTCACGCGACTTGCCACTCTTTCTATAAGCGCTCAACCCTCGGAGAAGTCGGGCCACCATTGAAAGTGGCCTATTGAGTTGAAAGAATGATGATAAAGGTTGAGGATATTATGAGTTGATTTAATTCTGCAATGCTAAATATTGAGACCATACATATGTGGGATGGAGAAGTATTAGGGATTACAATTTTAGGTTTAGGTTGATGTGAGTTGAGGGTAACTAGACTGCAAGATGATTCAAGATTACAAGAAATTACAAATGACTACAAAAGAATAGCTAATTTTTTTAAAAGTCTGCAGGGATTACAATCGAAAGCAAAAGATCAAAAGAGATTTCAAAAGAATGCATGGGATCAAACTAAGCTTACTTGTAACGCGGCAATAAGATTCCAAAGTTTATACTCAGATAGATGTAAGAAATCACATGTTCTCTCCCAAGCATTGGACAAAAATTTTAACTTATCACTGTAAAAAAAATCGTAATTTTCCCATACGAAAGTATGGCATTTTTCCCATACTTTTGAATATCCCATACAAACATAAAAATTATCCGTTGCTCACTTGTAAATTTCCCATACACGTTGAGGATTCCATACACTGGTATGGGAGAACTTCCAGTCATGCGCGGGCTGCAGAATGCGCAGCCGAATGACACACTTGTGAAACATTTTCGAGTTGTAGCAATGAAACAGTGAAGTATTGTGAGTGCAATAAGATTCAGTGCAACTGGACATTTTGTACAAAAAGAAGGACACACCATCAATGGCGAAAGTGTTGCATGCGGGGAACAGAGACAGATCCATTCTAATTATTATATATTAGTCTTGTATCACTTAAACTTTTTTGTATTAGGTCAACTTAGTTATTTTTTATTTCTTTTTATTTGCATACCTTTTCTTCGGTACTTATAATTTAAACTTATTGCAGGACAGTCTGTGTTTGACGAGAATGCCAAGTGTGAAATTTTCGCTGATGGAAATAAAATTTTGGAACGCAGGAGCATTTTGGAAGGGTTTTTGTGCTCCTTCTTATCCTATTACGCTTTCGGCATAAGTACGGAGAGAAAAGCAGCAAAACTTTGGAGTTCATCCAACGGTGAGTTTATTCAAACTGAGCCATTTTAATTTTGCGTAATTTGCAAAAGTAATAATTCTTTTTGTAACATTTGCAGGGGTTTTAAAAAATCAGTCTTAAGGGTGGGCACAAAAGAGGAAAGAAGAAGAGAAACCAGCATACGGTCAATCCTCAAGTACAAAAGTTGATGGACCGTACAGGAGAAGCAGACTTTTTCGATAACGAAACAAATATTGAATAATTAATAATAATAATTTTATATACATATTATATCTTATCTTATAGTTTACATTAGTTTACTACATTTTAATATTTACATTTAGTTTAGATTTAGTTTACTTATTCTTTAATTTAATTATTTTTAATTATTTATTTTAGTTTACTTATTAATGATTACTACGCTTTTTGATATTTCTTAAGGACTTTCAATGTAGTATAAGTATAGTTTTAGATGCTCTCAATAAAATATTTTACGATTTAAAAAATATAATTTAATTGTGGTATTTATTTGTAGTATGGGAAAAATGCAAATCAGGTATGAGAAAAATACAACCAATGTATCGGACAATTGACATTTTTTCCATACTTGGGTATGGGAAATTTTTTTTCCTATACCCAAGAATGGGAAAAATACTAACCTGGTATGGAAAAAGTCCCATACACGTTATGACTATTTTCCCATACCCAAGTATGGGAAAAATACTAACCTGGTGTGGAAAAAGTCCCATACACGTTATGACTATTTTCCCATAACGATGTATGGAAAAATTTCAATACGTGTATGGGTTAATTACTTCCAATACATGTATGGGAAATTAACCATAGTTTTTTCTTGCAATGTAGGTTTGTACACTATACATAGAAACATCCTATATAGGAATACACACATTCACAGTAACAGAACGTAAGGAAAAAATAGTGGCAACACCGCAATTTCAATTTCATTCTCATCAGCTGGCTCTAGGGACTGTTATCTGATGTTAGAGAAAATTGTTTTGATGATTATAATACGCAAAAAACTCATCAAAATGCTAAAAAAATTCAAATACAAGGGTAAATTTATTAAACAGAAAGTGCTGGATAAACGTTTGGACGAAAATAATCTATAACAGCAAGTATCGAAAGTGGATATATCGATGGAATCGATACACACACAATCGATACTTTTCTCTTTGTAGGTTATGTTCGTCCATAAAATCATACATTTTTTCAGTTTAATTAATTTGTAATGTGGTTTTCTTTGCAAAAGAAATTCGTCTACTTTATTGAAACGTGACAGATGGAAAATATTTTTAAAATTGTTATTATTCTACCTGTAATAATTTATCAGTCAGTGCCCATCTCTGCACTGTTGCGGCTATGTGTTTTCTAGCCACAACATGATGTTGTGCTTCGATTTGTTGAGTAAACAGTGTTGCCACAACGTCACTGCCAACCCTCGCCACATGCCTCGCGTGAACAGAAATATTATTCTTTTCAACATTATATTTTTTATACTAAACGCACAATAATTTTAAATTTTTAAAATAATATCCGCACGATATTTTTCTATGTATCTGTAGTTTTTTAGCTTAATGGCAAGTTTCGTTTTCATACTAGAATTTAAAATACGGCGATTGTCCTCGTCAGCTATGAGAGATCCATGCAAAAATTACTTCACGTAATTAATAATATTTGCCTTTAGAAACGGACGATTAAGCTAAAACGGTATGCATCGTTAGATAATAATATTTTCTACATATTTTGAAAATTTTAGACAATTCGTAAGTAAGGTACGATTTCGGCACAACTACCTTAAATCAAACTTCAATAAAAATCGCTTAGAATTCATATTCCACCTTCCAAACCAATGATGAATCAATATCAGATAAATATTCCTCGAGCTTCTTTACAGCAAACTTGGTAACGAATTGGGATTCAATTTGATACATGCGTTTAAAACATACCTTGACACCTATAGCGAATAAAATGACATTTCGAGTGCTTTTCCCGAACATCTTCAGTGCCTCAAGACACGACTCGACATTCCAGAAATTTTACGATGATCCTGGCCTCGTGGAGGTCTTGATCGAACGCGTCGCGCGCGAGGAGTTTACGCAAACAGGGAGTCGAAGCGGTAGGCAATCGCTTTGAGTAAGTTTGTTTTATGGCAGAAGGGGGACGAAGGTGGACGTGCTCCCCGGAATGCTCGGCTCGTGTAAAGCGGACTTTACCTCGATGATCCGGACTCGACCCTGCCCCTCGCGGGAACATCGAATCGCAGGACGTATTGCTCTGTCACCCAGGACTCGCCGATCTATTAGTTATGAATATGTTGCCCACGGCGATACATGCCCGGACCCGATCCACCGAAAATATGTACGGTCTCAGTCGTGTACGGCTATATCCATTCCGAAATATGTCACGTAAAATATAAGCCATGAGGCCCACTTGGGGAACCAGTAGGTTCCTGGGAACCCCGCGATATGGGAGACGAAGTCAATCAAGTGGTGCAAAAGGACTAAGGAGAGAAAAAATCCTTCACGATTTGGTCCTTGCTTTTAATATAGCCACGGGTCGAAAATGCAGCATCGATCGTGATACGAAGGCAGAAGGGAAAGGATAACTCGAAGGGTCAGGATGGGTCAGAAGGAATTTTTTAAATTGACACGTTCAGCGCCGGAGTTTGCCAAATCAGACTTTAGGGGCCGGTTCCGTCGCCATTTAACATTTAAATTGCGGTTCAATGTAGGGTCAACCAATCCGATGTCGCAATTTTAAAGGGAGTTTAAATTTAACCGATGTAAGATCGCCTCTCGCTCGCACCGCATGGTGCCACCTCCTCGGGTACGTGTTAATTTGTTAAACACGGACTCAATCAATTAAGCTTTTCAACTGGCTTCAGGCGATATTCCAAGCAGTTGAAGAAATTGTTCAAATTAATTTCCCGATTCAGAAAGTTGCAATTAACTCTATTTTGTATAAGTTAAATATAAATAATCTCTAGCAATAAAAAGATCGATTTTTGGGTATTCATTGCTCTATCTTTTATTTTAAAGATTCTTCGATAATTACTCACCATTTGAAAAGCAATACTTTGATGGAAAAATGTGTTTGTCTCTCCTGCAACAGAAAAGAAGATTTTCTTATTATTTATGACAATTACGTTGATGAAGGGTGACATGTGATAATCGTCTAATAGTTTCTTTCCTTTAAAAAAAATTATTCCTGATTTTTTCTAATCCACTCAACGCATTATATGTTTCAAATAAAATTAAAAGACAAAGTCAACAACCATTTCGAAAATTTAAAGACCTGAGCTTAAAAATAACGATCCAGGCATCGAGTTAAGCAACCGTAGTGTCTCGAAAAGTCGGAAAACCTGTGGGACCTGGCTCCAGCTTTGGAGTCGGGACCATGTGCAGTATCGGGTTTCGACCGTGAAGAGAACGGGCGAAAGGTAGAGAAAGGGTCACCTAAAGGTCAGTAAGGGTCAGTAGTACGGGCCGGCCGTAATTTAACCGGCTGTTAAGTCGATCGTAAAGGGGGCGCCGGAATCTGTCGTCGGTACCCCGGAGGTACCGAAGAACTCTCCGTACCCGCTTTTCAGAGGAAAGTAAAAATCAGTCGGGCAGGATATACTGTAATCGAGGCACGTAAAACACGGAGGGAACAAATTTTCCTCTGCACGCTTTGTACTCGACGAAGATGACTGAGCGGAGCTTTATATACACCCTATAACACGTGCACGTAATATTACGAGCAAAGCCTGATGCACAGGGAGAGTCAGCAATGAATCTTCCTCGTTATGCCCCAGCGTTAAAGTACTAAATGATATCGGAAAGGAAATAAAAAGCGAGACGTGCCATCCAGGAAAAAATCTAGCAAGAAATTACGAGTATGTCCTCTGTTATATTCAAAGACTCAAAGTTTCGAAGATATACGACGCCTAAACATAAAAAATTCGATTCAGTGTGTACGCAGCCTAGTTTCGTTTGGAATCCATATTTCTCTCTCTCTCTCTCTCTCTCTCTCTCTCTCTCTCTCTCTCTCTCTCGCCTTAATGCAAATTTAGGGATTTTATGGTGAGCAATAGGATTCTGAACGTAGCATCTGTAACCATTTTTAATAAATTTAAGTTAATAATGGCTAATTCACAGTAAAATACTAAAGCTAGTAGTGGAGCATATCCCACCGATGTCACTAAAATTGTTGCGTTATAGCTTTTCAATGTCGTGACGTAGTAGATAGAAGAACAATTCACTGCTGGAGTCAAATTCAGTACTATTAGTGAATTACTGTTACTCCAGCAGTTACGGTTACTCCTACTACATCCCACCACTGTCACCAAAATTGCTACGTTCCAGCTTTGCAATGCGGTAACTTAAACTAGTCCGGCCACTGCGGCTTATGCGTTTAACACCCCTTTTTTATTTCACAAAATGAAAGAGAAATGTATTTTTCATTAAAATACAAAATTCCAAAAGTCTCAGCAGTACAGATTTTAAATAATTTGGATTTCAAAATAGCACTTTTAACATAGAGTCTTATGCGAGGCTGTTTCGCGGGCTTGAAAAATCACAAATTGTGACGTTCCCAAGCGTTAAAACTATAACAAAAAACTGTGTGTCTTGTGCCAAATATTATGAAAATTCATTCTCAAAGAATAAAACTAGTCGCTGCCATGTATTTATTGAGAAATGGTAAAAACAGTACTGAAATTGTTTCTAGCAGTGAATTGTTCTACTATCTACTACGTCACGGCATTGAAAAGCTGGAACGTATAAATTTTGGTGAAAGCGGTGGGATATGGTCCACTACTCGCTTTTGTAAATTTTTTATCCTTTTTCATGATCTCACTGGGAATTAGTCATTATAGACTAAAAATTAGTAAAAGTGATTACTAAATCATATGGTGAACGAACCGGCACTGTTTTATTAGTCAAAATTGACTATTTGAAATCCTCTGAAAATCTTTGACGCAATTGAGGGCTTGCCTGCAAGATATGGAATTGTGGACATAGACCATACACAGTACATTAGCTGTGTCCACATCTTGTAGGGGGCCCCTCCATTACTTTCAGTCTTTGAAAAATCTTCACTAACATTTTGATATTTCAATCCATATGATCACTATCACCTACAAGTTAATATTTAAAGAGAGCTTATGTCTCTTCATAGCAGATTTGTATTATCTTTCTAAATTAATTTGGAAAAGTTAGCAAAGAGAAGAGAAAATGGAGGTAGAGATGAGATGAGAGTGAAGGTGTTTATGAACCTGGCTAATACGGGGGTCTGTCAATTGATACGTATAGGCGGGTACATATCGGCACGATCATCAGCAGCATCCTGGGTGGCGGAGTTATAATTACAACAAGTCCTCGTCGATTGGCTGCGGGGGTCGTCCAAGTCGATCTCCTGAGCACGAGCGAAACCAGCAGTCAGGACGGGAAGCCACTCATTGCGTCTTCATTATAAATCCTGAGAATCACGCAAATTGATAACGGCATCCGGGTCCCTACCGTTTATTCCTAAGTCCCTAAAGTGGGTTCACCCTTCGCCCTTGCTCAGCAGGACGTTGGACCAGACACGATACGAAACCTTCGAGTTTCAAAGTCGCCCTTCTTCCTTGCAGTTTTCGTCTTCAGTTTTTCAGCGAACACGAACGTCACTCCTGTTGGTTCGTTACTCAAAAACGCTCTGCGATCCATCCTATCGAGCCAGGTGAAGGAGAAGAAGTGCCGACAATGATGCGAGTCTTATACGTATTGGAGTCAGCCCGCGGACCCGGTGGAGATTCATAAATTATTTTAGGAAAAAAGGAGGAAAAGTATTTCCAATTACAGTTTTTTGTGAAGGGTTGCCGCGGGCCACGCGGCAGGGGGTCCGCTTAATGGCGACCCGCGCCCACCGCTCCCCTTCTTCTTCGTCTTCTTCATCTTCTTCTTTGCCTTCTCCTCTTTCTTGCTATCCTTCATATCCTTATTCTCCAGGGCCTACCAATCGTATTCTCTCACATTCTTTCACCTCACCCTCACTTCGTTATTAGCTAATTTTTTTCCAGTGGAGATCGACTTAAAACTGTATTAATTGCACACTAGCTTCATTGTATGATTCTTCGGTTTTTTTTGCATAACTTTAAAAGGAAATATCGTCATTCTAAAAATAATACCACCTCTTTTCATTTTATATTTCAATTAAGACTCGTTCCTTTTCTTAAGATGATAAATTTTTACCACACAGATTTGCCAAAGAGACACTTTCCAACCGTGATCTTTTGTGAATGTGAATTAATAATCTTGAATATCTTCATTTACATAAATGAAGTCGTCCTCTTCCCACGTAACAAAGTGAATGGATGAGTAGTAGTATACATATAATTGACAAAATCAAAGTGGGTTCTAGAAACTTGTCGTCAGTCCATCAATTACTCTTTAGCTATGAAAGCCGATTGTGTAAAACATGACGTCTTTCTTAACCATCATCAACAAGGCGTCATTGTTCAACATGAACTTTCTATCATCAGACTTTCTTATTTTTTAGAAAAAGTTCCCTCTCTCCCTCTCTCTTTTAAAAAAAGTTCTCTCGCGTCTGCAAATGGGATGTCCACATGTTGGTCAATTTTCCAGAAAGCCGTCTGTCGAGAAACCATTAACAGGTCGTAATTCGAGGGCTTGGTGCAGGTTGTATCCACCAGCTGATCTCGAGGTATCACCATTGTCGAGTCGTACATAGTAGGGTCAAGCGAACTTTGAGCATGCATCCTCTTTGGTGCCCCGCCCCCTCGAAATCGTTCGACCAGATCAGCAGGGGGCCTACTCCAGCACCGTGCAGACCCTGCGGGCTTGCCGAGCACATTCTGTATCGAATTTGACGACCCGATCCCCGGGTGGAGGAGAAATTTGTGGTTTTCTCTAGGCAGCGCCGACGCAAGCAACCTGGCCCAGAAAACGATTATTAATCGTTGTTCTGTTGGTGGAAAGGGCTGAAGAGCGACTGTCTTGCTTCTGCCTGATGACGCTCTATACTCTATCGACTCAGGTAGCAAGGATCCTTTGACCTTTACCCGCCTGTCCATGATCCGTGCGTCTGTCCGTCGATCTTTGCCTTCTGTCTCACCAAATTCCTCCTGGTCCGGGGGCGGGTACCCAGCTCCCGCTATTCATTTCGTTGCCTCCGAGAGAATGGGGGAATTAATAAGTGACATCTTGAGAAAAGGTTTTACGCGCCGAACCGCTTCTTTGTTGTTGGGTTTCCTTTCGGCACGAGCTGCCTTTTTTCGGAGCGCGATCTAACGCCTTGTCTTATGTTCTCATACGTAACACAATAGCTCGATATTAGAGGCACGGAAGATTTAAGGCGACGTCGGGATAATGGGATGAAAAAGGAGCAGCATCCCATCCTCGGTTATGTCAATTACGACTACAAAAACTCTCATTTCAACGCCGCTTCTTTTGCATGTGTTGATTTTAAAAGGAATGCTTTGTGTATTGAGGAGTTTTTAATTTAGGGAATTCGGCACCAAGTGGCCAGTTAGTCACAGCGACACATAATTCACTGGCAAAAGAAAATTGGTATCGATATTTAATGTAGATATGTTTCATGAAGTGGATTGACTTACTAACATGTCAATATTTATAAAATTAAAGAATATTTTAAGAGTGTTTATGGAATTACTAGGCATTTTAAGATTTGCAAAAGATTGGCAGGGGATTTAATGGCACTTTCGATTAGGGATATTATCAGCTTTCAAGAGATTTTAAAGACTACAATGACTACATTAAATGCATAAGAAAAGACGGGGAAAGAAGGGAAATTCGATCCAAAGTGGCCAGCTTTAATAGCGTCCAATATTTAATAATTCATTGGCAAAATAAAACTACATTTAAAAAAATGGTTAGTTGGGCCCAACTACTTAATTTGTAAGATATGGTACTGCTGTTTTATTACTTGGGACAACCATTTTATTAGTTGCTAGTACTGATTGAACAGTCACTGCAACTATGGTGGTTGCAGTGGTTGCACAACAAAAATGGTTGTCCCAACTAATAAAATAGCAGGACCATATCTTATATGCTAAGTAGTTGACCCAACAAACCATTTTTTTCAGTGTAGTATCAATTTTTAATGTAGGTTTGTTTATAAATGGGACATTTCACGTCAATCGGATCACTGGCATCCTCAAAATTTGGTCTGAACAATCAAAACGAATAAAGGCGCAAATTGATCCACTTGATAGGTACTTTCAAAAGTAATGTGGTATTTTGAAAGTACATACTAAATGGATCAATTTGCGCCTTTATTCGTTTTGATTGTTCAAACCAACTTTTGAGGATAACAGTGATCCGTTTGACGTGAAATGTCCCAAATATAATGTTTAAGGAAGGAGTTCTATCGACCCTCAGTTAAAATAATATTTGGATGTTGATTGTGAATTGGCCTTAGGGTCACAAAAAATTGAAATCAATTTGTCATTGAATCAGACGTTTCGGCCTAGATTGAGTGGCCCTCAACAGTGATTTATTTCTAAAATATTAGTACAAAATTGTTGATTCGTGGAAAGCTGTAACTTCATAGTAAGAAAAAATTAATTAATATTTTTTACGTTGATCGAGGAATTAATTGTTCTGTGCTCCTTTACTTTCAACCTCCTTCTTATGAATCTGTAATGTGAGTTTCTCCACAAATTTATGAGACCTACAAATTTTGATAACTTCTGAAATTAATTAAATGTGCAATATTTTTAAGTATTACCTATGTCCACATTATTTTTTGTGATAGAAAAGTTCTTTTGTCTGTATTTATATCCCCAGAACAATTAATTCCTCGATCAACGTAAAAATATTAATTAATTTTTTCTTACTACAAAGTTACATCTTTCCACGAATCAACAATTCTGTATTAATATTTCAGAAATAAATTACTGATGAGGGCCCACAATCGAAGCTGAAACATCTGATTCAATGACAAATTGATTTCAATTTTTTGTGACCCTGAAGAAAATTGACCATCAACATTTAAATATTATTATAAATATAATCCAAGTCATTTGCAAAAAGCTTCAACTATTAAGGGTGTAGTGTGATCAACTTAGAAATTGGTTGAAGGAGTTGCCGCCAGTTTAATTATTTTCAGTCGAAAACTTTCCTTTATCAACAAAAGAGAAGGAACATTATTAAACCTGGCCACTTTGGGCCTAATTCCTCGAGTGGTTTGACCCATTTCAATATTTATAAAATTACAGAAAATCTTAACGCTGTTCATGGAAGATTTGGATTTGAAGATTTGCAAATCTTTAATAGGGATATTATCAGCTTTAAAAAGATTTTGGGGACTACATTAAAAGCATCAGAAAAAAGGCGGGAAAAGAAGGGAGTTAAACAGGGGTGTGAAGTAATTTCCGCAGTTTGCCGATTTATGGTCAGAGGGTCGATAAAGCAAGTCCGATCCAGCGATTCTTTAGGTCTAGACTCGGAGATAAGTTATGGCTGGCCGAATAATTACACGGTCCCTCTCGCGCGCGTTGTGGTCAGCGCGGAGGCAAAAGACAATTTTACGCAGCGGGATATCGGGCCACGGAGCGGTAGTGGCTTCAGGCAGTTTTTTAAAATTGACAGCTCCAGCATCCGTCAACCCCGCTCATCCCGCGTTACCTCCCCCTTGTCCATTAGCCTGACCTACCTAACGGAGGCCGTTATGTAAATCAGCCCAGCGTAATTGGCACCAAACGAAAAAGCTAATTACGGAAATCGGGCACGGATTCTAGAACAGACCCATCAGTGCTCAGCAGGGTGTCGCGACCACGACACCCTTATTCTGCATCGCACCATTATTGCCCACTGGAGGCTTCTTCCCTTCATTCGATTAAAACTTCAATTAAAACCCTTAATATATTTCCAAAACAAATCAGCTTTACATTTAGAGCATAAAAAAGGGAAAAAATGTTCAAAACTGAATAAAGTATAAAGGCGGGTGTTATTTATTTTATGTATACCGTGGGTTTTTAACCATGTCCTTTATGTTTTCTCATTTAGCCAAAGGGTGAATTAAACTGCGAGAAATATTGTGTAAGAACAGGCTTATACTACAGCAACAATTTTACAGAGGGGAATGGTATCCCACCCACTGTTAAGGCTACTAATGTTTTCGAATTTTTCTTGGTGCCTGCCGATCAACGATTCCCATAACGTCTGCGTAGAAAATTGGTCGTTAAGGTTTCCAATTGGTGGCTCTTAGATCAGGTTTTAGTGACGAGTGGTGAACATTTATCTGCGTGTGATGCGAGGTCAAATCCCATTTTTCTTCTGGTAGAGTGTCGTTACTGGTATCCTGTTTGACCTCGTCGGTTTGAAAAAAAGCTAATTACAGATGGATCCTAGGCTAGATGAGGCCATCAACGCACAGCGGGGAATCGCGACACCCTCATCTACACGTTGGAGGAACCGGAGGAAAGAGAGAGAAACAGGAACCCATATTACTCATCTACATTTCACTCACACATGTTCTGTCTCTCAGTCGTTCTCCTTCTCTCCGACTGGCCAGTTTATACCCCTTGGCTCAATTCAGCCAACCGTTGCCGTCCTAATTCTTATGCCGTCACGCGTTTATGGTACCGACATAAAATTTGGATTCCATCGCAAGACACAACTGGCCTGAGGAAGAACGTTAATTATCAACAGAACCCTCTAGTTCGATATCAGCCGTAACTCACTACGAAATTGAGAATATTCAAGTTCTCCAAACAGCCACTTATGGGCACCCCGTGTAGCTTGACTCTCAGTCTATTGCCATTGTTGTATACTTCATTTTTTCTACTCGCTGGTCGGGAAAAGTTTGCTATTTCTGTTAATAGGGCCGGTATATTCTTTAACAACTCGATTCGCTTAGGACGAGGAGAAGATCTAAGAAAAGAGAATTTGTTATTAAGTTGCAAAATCTTCGTCTTGGGTTGAAGTGGAAAATAAATTGTTTAGAATAGGTCCAAGTTTTTTTTCTTGCACTTATCACGTTAGCAAAAATCGGTTCTATAACAGAAACTTGAATGTTTTCTATGATCAAAAATCCTTATCATCTGATAAGGAAGAAATATATTTTATGGAGTCTCAAGGTATTTCATGATCGACAAAGAATTTACGAGACTATAAAGGATTATGATAGATTTCCCTGGATGACATGGATTCACAATTGAGAAAAGTTTATATTGTATGCTTATTTTTCGTTGATTCGACGAGCCTTGAAAGAAGAAGAGAAGATCTCTGAAAAGAGAATGAGAAGGAAAATAATAGTAGGGAGCGATGAGGAAGAAGAGGTTTGCGTTTATAGTACTGCGGAGGTCATCAAGCCTCAAAGAGGCACAATTAATGTGCCTTGGTCACAATGGCGGATCCATGGTCCATTGTCGGAGGTACCAGCTAGTGTCCCTGCAGTGTCTCTCTACGATCCCTGCATAAACTGTAAAAATCTAACAGAAGAGGACCTGTAACCCGTGACTATTTTGTAGTTTGTAGAAGACTATTGGCTCCATCAAAGCCCCTGGGAGGGCAGTTTGGAATGCATATCGTTAACGTTTGGGCGTCGAATATTTGGGCTCTCAAAGACAACGCGGAATCACCGCCACTGTTGTGCATTACGATGAACAGGTACTTTTGAATTCCGAAGACAGAGCCTTAGAATATTTCCGATCAATTAATCACGCTCGCTCCATGGACGACGATGACGGTTTAAAGAGTCGACTCCTTTAATACTTTTAAAAAAAAATCGCTACGCAACCATCTATTTGGACATTCACTACCATTTTTGCGTTTTACACTGTTAAAAATCTGCGGAGTAAATGGCTAGCGAAGTTGAGAGTACAATTTTTCTGAGTATAAAATCGACTCAGTATCGAATATATTCAACTCCGCATATTTTACTCCAGAGGAAAATAGAGTGAGTAACAGGTTCTGAAGTGCATTTAGAGTGAATATAATTAATTCGCACCGCACAGAAACAAAATTTTAACCCATGCTCAATTCGGAGTTAAAGAATAGTGACGGGACTTCTTACGGAGTTTACGTTCGGAGATCGGAGCTGCGTTCGCAGAAAATTTGCAAACACTCTCTTCTGAGTTGTTCGCCACATCATGGCCACAAGTCAACGCGTGCAAAACTGCGAACTCAAAAACACGAAAATTCTAGAAAAGAGTGAGCTATGCAACCAGACAAAGTGGGTGAAAATTGTATATGAATCAGAATTGGGATACGAAGAATTCATAGACGCCGCGTTTGTATAAGACAGTGTACAAATTCTTAAA
>JBAGKK010000477.1:173127-189502 GCA_037177015.1 Euceroptres primus | reverse complement strand
TATTTGACCAGAATTCTGGTTAATTTAACCAGACATCAAAACAAGAAAGTCATTTCGGACTTCGGCCAATGTGACTTTGACACTCCGCACAAGGCCCAATGTATTCTGGTCCAAGCCCGAAATACATAGCTATTTCGGGCTTGGACCAAGGAATGTTGGTCCAACTGCGGAGCGACCGATCGATCCTAGGATGGACCGGTCACCGGGCTTGGACCGTAACATTTATACATATTTTGGGGCGCTGAACACGAATCTGACATAAGTTTTTCCCCATCACGTCAGGGTTTTCCCCTAGATGCGGAAAATTTCCTAGTAAATCAACTTTCCTGGGTATAAATACCCTTGGTATTAAAATTATTTGAAAACAGATCAGGCATGATATTTTTATGTATTTTGGTGCGCAGAATATGAATCTGCGACTAGTTCCCCCCCCCCAGCACATCGGGATTTTCCCCTAGATGCGGAA
This sequence comes from Euceroptres primus, assembly GCA_037177015.1. Lineage (NCBI taxonomy): Eukaryota > Metazoa > Arthropoda > Insecta > Hymenoptera > Figitidae > Euceroptres > Euceroptres primus. The sequence goes on along the minus strand of JBAGKK010000477.1, from coordinate 189,036 downwards.
ACTTCCCTAGAAAATCAGCTTCGTCTGGTATGAAATAACCCTTGTTATTGAAATCGTCTGGGAACAGATCAGAGCTTGATATATTTATATTTATTGGTTTTCAATACGAATTTGGCATTAGTTTTCGCCAAGCTCACCAGAGTTTCCCCTAGACGCGGATATTTCCCTAGAAAATCCCCAAAAAATTCTCTGATATGAAATTACCCTAGGTATTGAAATCGTCTGTAAACAGGTGAGAGCATGATGTATTTATGTATTTTGGTGTGCTGAGTATGGATCTAAGAATGGTTTCCTCCCATCCCGTCAGACTTACCCCTTAGATGAAGAAATTTTCCTAGAAAATTAGCATTTTCCGGTATGAAATTACCCTTGGTATTGAAATCATCTCGAAACAGTTCAGGCATGATATCTATATGTATTTTTGTGCGTTGAATATGAATCTGACATTAGTTTTCCCCCAGTACCGCAGGATTTTCTCCTAGAAGCGTAAAATTCCCTAGAAAATCAGCTTTGTCGTGTATGAAGTAACCCTTGTTATTGGAATCGTTTGAAAGGAGGTCACAGATATATTTATATTTTTTGTGTTTTGAATACGAATCTGACATTATGTTTTGACAAGAACATAGGGGTTTCCCCTAGATGCGGAAAATTCCCTAGAAAATGAGCTTTTCTGGGTATAAATTACCCTTGGTATTAAAATCGTCTGGAAAAAGGATCAGGTATGATATTTTTATACATGTTAGTGCGCAGAATACGAATCTGAGACTATTTTCCCCCAGCACATAGGGGTTTTCTCCTACACGAGAAAAATTCCCTAGAGAATCAGCTTTGTCGGGTATGAAATAACCCTTGTTATTGAAATCTTCTGAAAACAGGTCAGAGCATGATATATTTATATTTCTTGGGTTTTGAATACGAATCTGACATTAGTTTTCTCGAAGCACGTCAGGGATTTTCGCTAGTCGCGGAAATTTTCCTAGAAAATCAGCTTTTTTGGGAATGAAATTGCCCTTGTTTTTGAAATCTTCTATAAACAGGTCAGAGTATTATATCGTTATGTATTTTGGTGCGCTAAATACGAATCTAACATTAGTTTACCCTCATCCCGTCAGGATTTTACACTAGACGCGAATAATTCCCTAGAAAATCAGCTTTTTTATACATGAAATACTCTTGGTATTAAATTCATCCGAGAAGCGTCCCGAAAATTATATCTTTATGTATTTTCGGGTGTTTTCTGGATGAATTCAATAACAAGAGTGTTCCTTGTAAAAAGAGCTGATTTTCCAGGGGATTTTTCGCGTTTAACGTAAAACCCTGATTTGTATTTAGCGCACCAAAATACATAAAAATATTATACTCTGACCTGTTTACAGAAGTTTTCAAAAACAAGGGCAATTTCATGTCAGATTCGTATTTAGTACACCAAAATAAATAAAAATATTATACTCTGATCTGTTTACAGAAGATTTCAAAAACAAGGGCAATTTCATTCCCGAAAAAGCAGATTTTCTAGGGAAATTTTCGCGTCTAGTGAAAATCCTTGACGTGCTTCGACAAAATTAATGTCAGATTCGTATTCAAAACCCAAATAACATAAATATATCATGCTCTGATCTGTTTCCAGACAATTTCAATAACAAGGGTTACTTCATACCCGATAAAGCTGATTTTCTAGGGAATTTTCTCGCGTATAGGGGAAACCTCCTATGTGCTGGGGGAAAAATAGTCTCAGATTCGTATTCTGCGCACCAAAATGTATAAAAATATCATGCCTGATTCTTTTTCCAGATGATTTTAATACCAAGGGTAATTTATACCCAGAAAAGCTCATATACTAGGGAATTTTCCGAATCTAGGGGAAACCCCGATGTTCTTGATGAAAACTTATGTCAGATTCTTATTCAAAACACACAAAATATAAATATAACATGAAGTGACTTGCTTCCAAACGATTCCAATAATAAGGGTTACTTCATACACGACAAAGCTGATTTTCTAGGGAATTTACCGCTTCTAGGGGAAAATCCTGCGGTACTGGGGGAAAACTAATGTCAGATTCATATTCAACGCACCAAAATACATATAGATATCATGACTGAACTGTTTCGAGATGATTTTAATACCAAGGGTAAACCCATACCGGAAAATGCTAATTTTTTAGGAAAATTTCCTCGTCTGGGGGGAAAGTCTGACGGGGTGGGAGGAAACCATTCTTAGATTCATTCTCAACACACCAAAATACATAAATATATCATGCTCTCACCTGTTTACAGATGATTTCAATACCTAGGGTAATTTCATATCAGAGAAAGGTGATTTTCTAGGGAAATATCCGCTTCTAGGGGAAACTCTGATGAGCTTGGCGAAAACTAATGCCAAATTCGTTTTGAAAACCCAAAATATAAATATATCATGCTCTGATCTGTTTCCAGACGATTTCAATAACAAGGGTTATTTCATACCCGACGAAAATGATTTTCTAGGGAAGTTTCCGCGTCTAGGGGAAAACCCCGATGTGCTAGGAGAAACTAGTCTCAGATTTGTATTTTTCGCACCAAAATACATAAAAATATCATGCCTGATCTGTTTTCAGATGATTTTAATACGAAGGGTATTTATACCCTGGAAAGCTGATTTACTAGGGAATTTTGCGCATCTAGGGGAAAACCCTGACGTACTGGGGAAAAACTGATGTCAGATTTGTGTTTAGCCTCCCAAAATACGTTTAGATACCATACTCTGACCTCTAGCACAACCCACTTTTTTTTTGTGGGCCTGTGTTATTAACGAGAAACAGTCACGAAATATTTGGATATTAACTCCATCGGATTTATGATGTTTTGTTCTCTTATTACTTCTCAAATGTTTTCTTGTCAAACTGCAGTTACACCTTTTTAGTATGAATGTATTCACACTGCGCAGATAATAACGGGGTACTGTTAGACCCCATAAGTTCGCCAGTCGCGACAAACTCGTGACACAAGAGGCGGTTCCAGGACTCTTCTTCGAGGTGGGACATCCCCTTGACGTCCCCCCATAATTAATATTGTCGCGACCATGTATGAGAACATCTGTATTTACTTCCACACATTTGCCTCTTTGCAAAGAACGTTGTGCTCGGCTTGGATATTTTCCTATGGAATTTCTTTTCGCATTAATGCATGACGGGACATTTACATGATGATGTTCCGACGTTTCAGTCCTGCACTCAGAAAAATATTTGTTTGATTTAAACAAAATTTCTTTGAATCAAAAAAATCATAACGTTGATATGGGGTCAAACAAATGTTTGTTTCATTCAAACAAACTCTTCATTTGTCCTTATTTATTTGATGTGAATAAATTTTTATTTAGATTGAATAAATGGTTTGTTTAAAATAAATAAAGTTCTTGTTTGCTTTAAAAATTTTTCGTTTTGAATAAAGTAAGGATTTTGTTTCATAAAATTGGTTCAATTTTATAAATAAAGAAATAATTTTTTAAAAAATTTCAATTTTGTGGTTAAAAAGTGTTAAGTGTGCCACCACTTTTTTTAGATTACCTGTCGGGATGCGTAACGACGGTACTATAACATATTTCAGATGCTTTTATATTCAGTATGATTGTAGTCTTTATTGTGAGAAAGATCCTTCTGCGCTATTTGCGTTTTTCTTAGGAACTATCGTGTGCGGATTATAATTTTTGTTTAAATCCAACAAATATTTGTTTAAACTCAACTGGATTTCATTTAAGAAAATCCTTTATTTAAATCAAACAAATTGTACCAAAAAATTATTTGTTTCGATTAATAAGGTAGATATTTTTCATATATTAAAATGAAATAAATGTTTTGTTAATTGAAACAAAAAATTTGTTTCTTTCAATAATATGATATCAAACAAATTTTTTTTTTTGATTCAAACAAACTTTTTTTTGAGTGTAATACTTTACAGTATTACACTCACTCTGTAAATATTTTACAGATTGTAACTGCTCTCAAGCCTACTTGGTTGAATCTGATGCTAAATTTTTATAATTATGATTTTTATAATCAATTTATAATCAATCTAGCTAAATTTTTTGATACATGTTAAAAACAGGGATCACACTCAGAAAAATATTTGTTTGATTCAAATATTTTTTTGAATCAAATTATAACGTAGACATAGGCTCAAACAAATGTTTATTTGATTCAAACAAATTCTTTATTTGTCCTTATTTATTTGATTTCAATAAATTTTTATTTAGATCGTTTTGTTTATATTAAATAAAGTTCTCGTTTGCTTTAAACATTTTTTGTTTTAAATGAAGTAAAGATTTTGTTTTTAAACTTTATTCAATTTTATAAATAATTTTTAAAAATTTTCAATTTTGTGGTCAAGAAGTGTTAAGTGCAAGACACCAATTTTTTTAGACTACCTGTCCGATGTGCGGGATGCGTAACGATAGTAATGTAACATATTTCAGACGCCTTTATATTCAGTATGATTGTAGCCTTTATTGTAAGAAAGATTCTTCTGCGCTATTAGCGTTTTTCTAAGGATATTTCATGCGGATTATAATTTTTGTTTAAATCAAACAAATTCGTATGAACTCAAATGGATTTAATTTAAGCAAATCCTTTATTTTAGTCAAACAAATTGTACCAAACAAATTATTTGTTTCGATTAATAAGATAGATATTTTTCATTCATTAAAATGAAATAAATGTTTTGTTAATTGAAACAAAAAATTTGTTTCTTTCAATAATATGATATGAAACAAATTTTTTTGTTTGATTCAAACAAATATTTTTCTGAGTGCACAGAACACAGTGGGAAAAAAATGACTTTGTTTGTTCAAAATAACGTACATCCCACAAATATTGACCGTTTGGACGTAAAAATTTGAAAAAAAGCTGATAAAATTTTCCAGAGAGTTTTTTAGTCTGATTTTTGATTTAGGCTTTCAATTGTTTTATAAATAAACAAACATGACGAAAAAAGTGGCCATTTTTCCTATTTGACGTTCCCGGTGCTCGTCAATAATAGGAAAATTATTGCAATCGCTTACGTTTCATAAAGTAACATTTGTTAAAGATGTTCCATCATGAAATAATAAACAAAAGAATTTGTATAAACAAATTATTTGTTGAAAGTGTGTTTTCTGTAATTTTCAATAATTTTACGATTTTTTAAGTTCTATTGCAAGAAATTTGAATGGAGACAATATTATAATGGAGGAAATTTCTCTTAAGATTATTCTTGTTAATATTTTAAACAAATTTAATGAACAAATGCATTATTCGGGAATTTGTCGCTAGAAAAACTCGTTTTTTTCAATATCAGTCCTTAATTGGGAACTTTACGACAATTTCAGCAACATTCATAATTAGTTAATTAATTTTATGTTTTTTTAAAACAAAATTAATAAAAAATGCATTATTCAGGCGTTTGTCGAAGGAAAAATCCGTTTTTTTCAATGTCAGTCCTATTAATTGGGAAGTCCATGGTAATTTCATCAAAACTCATACAATTTATCAACTAAGTATAAGTGTTGATGAAATTACCATGGACTTCCCAATTAGAAGGACTGACATTGAAAAAAACGAATTTTTCCGTGGACAAATGCCCAAATAATGCATTTTTTAAATTAAACTTGTTTAAAAGACGTAAAATAATCAACTAATTATGAATGTTGCTGAAATTATCGTGAAGTTCCCAATTAAAAGGACTGACATTGAAAAAAACGAGTTTTTCTGTTGACAAATGCCCAAATAATGCTTTTGTTTATTAAATATGTTTAAAAAATCATAAAATTTATCAACTAATTATGAATGTTGCTGAAATTAACATGAAATTTCCAATTAAAAAGGGCTGACATTGAAAAAAACGAGTTTTTCCGCCGACAAATGCCCCAATAATGCATTTGTTTATTAAATTTGTTTAAAAAAGTCATAAAATTTATCAAAAAATTATGAATTTTGCTGAAATTATCATAAAGTTCCTAATTAAATGAACTAAAATCGAAATAAACGAATTTTTCTGTCGACAAATGCCTGAATAATGCATTTGTTTGTTAAATTTTTTAAAAATATTAACAAAAATAATCTTAGGAGAAAATTTCTCCATTATAATATTGTTTCCATCCAAATTTCTTACAATATAACATAAAAAAACGTAAAATTATTGAAAATTATAGAAAACACACTTTCAACAAATAATTTGTTTATAAAAATTTTCTTGTTTAGTACATAATGATGGAACATCTTTAACTAATGTTACTCTATGAAAAAATCAAGTTCAAAAAATCTTTGGAAAATTTTACCAGCTTTATTTTAAAATTTTTTATGTCCAAATCGATTAGTATTTGTGGGCTATACATTATTTTGAACCAAAAAAGTCATTTTTTCCCACTGTGCAGCGGTTCAGAAGTTCAATTTTAGGAAAATAGAGGCTTTTTTTCCTAAAGAGGGGGACATTTGTTTCTTTTAAAAATACTGCGGAAACCAATAAAAGTTAATAAATACAACATTTTTATAAGAAAACTCAAATTTAATTAACAAATAAAATTATATTATTTGCAACTAAATCAGCAATTAAATCATAAGAATATTATCAGAGACTTTAATATTCCAGAGATTTCCAGATTTTTCCAGAATCTTCTAAAACCCTCCAGAATTATATATAGAGCCTTCTAAAATTTTCCAGTTTTTTAAAAACTCTTATCGAGATATCCAGACTTTTTTAGAGTTCTGAAATCTTCAAAAATAGCTCAAAAACTATTATGATTTTTCGAAATACTCTGGAATCTTTTAGAATTCTCAAAAATGTTTTGAATTCTGCTCTAAACTTCTAATATCTTCTAGTCTCTTCCAGACTTTTTTTTGAAGAGTTTCGAAAAGTCTAAAGAATTTTAGGAAGATTTGGAAAAAACTCTAAAAGATTCTGGAAGATTATGGGAGTCTTTTGCAGATTTTGGAGGGTTCTAAAAGATTCTACAGAATTATGGAGTTCAGAATATTCTGGAGGATTCTAGAAGATTCTGGAACAGTCTAGTATATTTTTTAAAATATTAAAAAAATTTGGGAGATTCTTTGAAGTTTTATAAGATTATAGAAAAACCCAGAAAAAAAGAAGTACATCTTTTCCGAATATTTTCTCATATACCGGAAAAAAAGATCCTAGAAAATATTCTAGAAAATCCAGAAGATATTAGATGGTTTAGGAAGTGCTTAGAAGATTTGATTTTGGAAAATATTAGAAGATATTGCAAGAGTACGAAAGATTTAGAAACAGTTTAGAAAATTGTAGAAAATTTTGGAAAAGTTTTAAAGTTTCCAGAAGATTCCAGAAGATTCTGAATCTCTAAGGTTTTAATATTGTGACACGAGTTTTTGAATGTCATAAGTTTCTATTTATTATTATTTTTTCTATTATTCTGGGAAAATTAATCGGAACTTTCAATAAAAAAAGGGAAAAGGGGGAAAATCCTAAAAAATAGGGGTTTCAGGGGATCTTGAGAAAAATAGGAGGAAAAAGGGGAATAGGGGTCTAACTGTGATTTTTGAAAAAGACATTGGCACGTTTTTCTATAAATTCTCTAAATCTGAATTAGTCAAATTTTACCGATTTATCAAATCGTCAAATTTGAAATTTGATTTTTTGAAACTTCAAAGTTTTGAACTTTCTAAAAGATTCTAGAAGTCTGAATCTCTCAGGTTTTAATATTGTGACACGAGTTTTTGAATTTCATAAGTTTCTATTTATTATTCTATTATTCTTGGAAAATTAATCGGAACTTTCAATAAAAAAAGGGAAAAGGGGGAAAATCCTAAAAAATAGGGATTTCGGGGAATCTTGAGAAAAATAGGAGGAAAAAGGGGAAAATAGGGAAAAAGGGGAAAATAGGGAGAAAGGGGAAAATAGGGGAAAACGGGGAATAGGTGACTGACTGTGATTTTTGAAAAAGATATTGGCACGTTTTTCTATAAATTCTCTAAATCTGAATCAGTCAAATTTTACAAATTCATCACCGACTCAATTCTAGCTATTCCAGCTATTCTATTTGTCAATAGATCTCTACTAATTACCATAACTAGGATTGAGTCACTGATGAATTAGTAAAATTTGACTAATTCAGATTTAGGGAGAAAGTAAAATTACGGAAAGCTTCTTAATTTACAAAAACTATTAGTGGTTTCTTTTATAAAAACAGTTAAAGTAAGTATAAAGTGTTTATTTAAAGATAAAATGTAAATTGCAAATAATAAATTTCGAGCCCAATATTGTATTTTACTTTGATTAACTACAACCGATTTATTTGCTTCCATAACTGTATTTTAAAAAGTTCAAAGAAACGTCATCAGGCGATAAAAATTCTTGTCTCCTGTTTGAAACTTGTATACAACATCATTTAAAAATCTGAGTGTCAAAAATCCACAGTAATCTTATCAGACAAGGATTACTGTTATGTTTATTGGAGATCTATTTTTCAAATCATCCTTTTGCCGAAGAAGATTTATCGAAAAGAAACTCCTGTAACATAGGTGTCAGAGAAAACGAGATACATAACACAGCCATTCGAATCTCTAAGTCAATTAACTAAGTTGAGAGATATATTAGCATCCCTCTCAAAAGTTTCGAGTAGTATCTTTCCCAGTTATTTACGAGATGGTGTCAACTCTGGCGAAGAGGTTCTCGCAATCTTTAACGATATATCTCCATGCTTCCGGAAGCTGTCCGTCTCTCTGGACCATCTCTGATCCGAGAAGTAAAAATTCCTTCAGGTGGACCAAGTAGCCTTCCACGGAGAAAGATCTTCGTCAGTAATCGGAGAGAGATGTGAAATATCCGAGAGATCTGCTGCCTCGATAAGGTCCTTCTTCGAGGTGTAAAATGGGAATGACTCTTCATTTTTTTTTCAAATAAAACTTTTTAGTTCCATGGAAAGGCGATTTGGGAAAATTACTGTCGCTATTGTCTGTCACCTTTGTATTTCAAAAGATTTTTAGGTATTTTGAACGGACGTCTTTTAGCTAAAGAGTTTAGGGAGATTTCATCTGCTCTTTCAAATCTTTTTTCTTCATTTTTGTTGTTATGATTTCATATTACAAAACGAAATTTTAGGTCTGTCTCAAAAATAGTTTCGAAAATTTATTTTAAGGCCTGCAAATTTTGAACATAACGACCTAACATTGAAAAAATGGTCAAAGGACCAGAGATTGGAAAGCTTAATATTCAAAATTTTGAGACTAAAAATTCGGAAATAGAAGCGGAAGAAGGTGAATTTAAAAGTGTAGGTGTATGAATTGTCGTGAAGGGATTGTCGATACAAGTTCGTAGATAGGGACAAGGGTTCGATGGAAACGAATCCATTAACCGAGAACGCGGATTGAGCAATAAACCAACTGGGAGGTAAGTCTTCTTTCCTTTGGCTTTCGAAGAGATCCTCCAGTCTCGGGATCTCTTATTCCTGTCGGGCCCGCATTCTCGTACAAGATGTCGCACCGATAAAATCCTCCCGCCTGGCTCCCCTCCAGCAATTCATTTAAACATTCCCCGAGGTGGTCGCACGACAAATTACTCCCCAAACCCGCGCACAACGTCCAAAATCCTCGTGGACTCCAGACCCAAGGTCTATCTTCATTCAGAGATCTACCCCCACTTTTCTCATTCTTCTCTACTCTCCTTTATTTTCTTAGATTCGTTCTTTTCCACCCTCCTATTTCACCCACTTAAAAAATATTGACACCTCATCGTCCTAAAAAAAAGTACAAACTCGAGATCTAGAACATTTAGTTTCAGTTTTGAACTTTGCAGATTCTAAATTGAAAGTACCTAAATTATAAGTTTTTGGCCTTCATTATTTAAACTCTTAAACAATGATATGAATTTTATTGTTGAAAGCGACTATTTTACTTGCATTTTACTTTCAGGCAACTTTTAGGATATTGCAGGGATCACAGTGGTTAACCCTTTCAGGCATATATTTTTTTATGTGAGAAAACAATTTTTCCGGCGTCTAATGACTTCTTTAGGATCAGAGAAACAAAAACAAAACAAAAAGAAACAAAAAAAAATCAATATAAGAAAATCGAAAATTTTCGACATTTTCAAATTTTTTTCTCGCAAACTAATAATTATTTTTTATCTGAAAAACAGCATATAGCATCGCAAATTTTCTGAGGAAGTAAAAAAATATTTTTTCAATCTGTGCCAAAAATAACTTAGTTATACATAAAAAACTGCAAAACTGTATCATATATGATCCGCTGTGCATCAAAGGGTTAATTAGTGCAATTTTAGGGCAAATAGGGTATTTTTTCGGAAAAGGGGATTTTTTTAAACGGGGAGGTTTTTTACTTTTAAAAATACCAAGGGGCTGCAATTCTCCAGAATCTAAAAAAATCCTCAAAAATTTTAGATTCCTGTCGAGAATCTAATAAAATACTCAAATTTCTAAATTTTCAGAATCTTTGAAATTCTCTAGAATTTTCAAAAATCTTTCATGACTTCTGGACTTTCCGACAAATTTTTACAATCATCTAATCTCTTTCAGAATGTTTGTTTGAAAACTTTTTTTGAAGAATTCCATGAATATTCTGAAAACAGTCTAGAAGATTCAAGATTATTAGTCTATTCTAGACTTGACAGGGTTCTAAATGATTCTGAAGAATTTTGGAAATTCTGAAGGAGTTTAGATTATTCTTGAACATTCTAAAAGATTCTAGAAGAATTCAGAAAATTTTAGATGATTTTCGAAGATTCTGAAACATTTTAGTATATTTTAAATTCTTTTGGGATATTCTTTAAGATTTTATAAAATTATGAACCAAATTACACCGTACTCGAACTTACATAAAAAAATTTATTTTCGAGGCACCTTGTCGTTTACATCGTACATATAAAAAAATGTAAGTGACCGAAAGAGGCATGAAGTTCTGTTGTTCGCATGGGCAAGGTACTTACATTTTTTTTATATGTACGATGTGAAAGCCAAGGTGCCTCGAAAATAATTTTTTAAATGTAAATTCGAGTTCGGTGTAATTTGGCTCTATTATAGGAGAATCCAGAAAATTTTTAAATATTATGAAAAAATCCTGAAAAATACAAAAAATTACACAGGATTCTGGAACAATCTTGAATATTTTGGAGAATCTGTAGAGATTTCACAAAAATGTTGAAGATTATAAAGAATTTGAAAGAATTTCGGAAATATTTTGTAGATTTTGGATGATTCTAAAAGACTCTGAAAACGTCTAGAAGGTTCTAAGGTTACGGTAGTGTTCAGAAGATTTTAGAAAATTCTGGAAGAGTCTAGTATATTTTATATATTATAGAATTTTGAAATGTTATTTAAGATTTTATAAGATTATTATAGGAAAACAAGGAAGATTCTAGAACGGTCTCAAATATTTTGTAGAAATTTAAGGATTTTAGATAAGTTTTAAAGATTCTGAAGAATTTTATAAGAAGAGTCTTCGGTAGTAGATTTTGAAGGATTCTAAAAGATTCTGGAACAACCTAGAATTAGAAAATTTTAGTTCGTTGTGGAAGAGTTTAGAAGCTTTGAAAATTTGGGAATAATCAGAAATTTCAGAAAACATTGAAAGAGTTTTTGAATGTATTAAATGTCTGTTTCTCATAATTCTTAGAAAATTATTCGGAACTTAAATAAAAAAAGGAAAAATGAATAAAACACTTTAAAAAGGGATTTTAGGGGAAAGGTTAGGATGATGACTTAGGAAAATTTGGGAATTATCGGAAATTTCAGAAAACATTGAAAGAGTCTTTGAATGTATTAAATTTCTGTTTCTCATTATTCTTGGAAAATTATTCGGAACTTGACTAAAAAAAGGAACAATGAATAAAACTCTTTAAAAAGGGATTTTAGGGGAAAGGTTAGGATGATGACAACATTTTGGCTCATTTTTCTTTTAAATGATAGAGTTTTTCCTTGATAAATTCTTGATCTTGAGAATGTGTGAAAAATTCGTATTACCAAAAAACATTTCGCCATAATTTTTATATTACCAAATTACCATTTGACATAACTTTTATTTTTCCGAATTACCATTTTCCCTAATTTTTATTTTATCGAATTACAGCGAAGCCCAAATTTAAATTTCACTGACTTTTCCTTGAGTGTTCCTTGACTTTTTCCCTGACTATTCTTTATTTTCCAAGACTTTTTCTTTCATAAATTTTTGCTTTTTCGTGTAATAAAAAATGAAAGGTGTATAATATTAAAAAAAGGTAAAAGATTATACTAAGAAACATTATTTCCAGTTTTTTTTTCAATGAGAAGAAATTTTCCTGACTTCTAAAACAACTCCCACACATTTCCCTGATTTTCCTGACTTCTAAAACAACTCCCGCACATTTCCCTGATTTTTCCCTGACCAACCGAATTCCTTGACTTTTTCCTGCCTTATCTGACTGCTGGATACCCTGATGAACGAATCACAATTTGCCATAATTTTTATAATACTGAGTGAAGGCGAAAGGAAATTATGACAAATGGTAATTCGGAAATATAAAAATTAGGGCAAATGATTATTCGGTAAAATAAAAATTATGTTAAATAGTAATTCGGAAAAATAAAAATTATTTCATAGGCCATATCTCAGAAACCTTTCACTTTTCAGTGAAAAAGTAAACGACAAAATTTCTGTAAGCACAACACTGAGAATTTCTCTGTATTATCTATAAGTACTACAAAATCACATTTTGCAGTTGGGCAAACAATAACTGTTGTCTTAAAATCGTTATTAAAGAATAAAAAAATTGATTTGGCGAAAGAAGCAGATCTGTCGGTCATTTGTATTTAAAAACATTTGAAGGTCGGTTGACGAAAATTTTAAAATTAGAAAATGAAAATAAAATTATGAAAGGAAATTACTTAAGGGCCTGTGATACGTTATGATGTCACGAATTACCGATAGGGTATAAAAAATATTCGGCAATCCTATTTTTAAACAAACAAAGATATGAAGTTGAAACTTAAGAGAAGAGAATGATAGAAAATATGATAGGACACATATGTTATGTCATTTTTTCAAAATTATGAAAAAAATTATGTTGAAAAAATTTTGTTTTTAAAGTTTTGAAAAAATGACACATAACAGATGTGCTCTATCATATTTTGTGTCATTTTTTCAAAAAGTTGAAAAAAAATTATTTTGAAAATTTTTTTTTTAAATTTGAAAAAAAATTATTTTGAAAAAATGTTTTTTTTAATTTTGAAAAAATAACATAACAGATGTGCCCATTCATATTTCTTTTCATTCTCTTAAGTTTCAACTTGATATCTTTGTTTGTTTTGAAATAGGATTTCTGAATATTTTTTATACCTTGTCGGTAATTCGTGACATCATAACGTGTCACACCCCCTTAACTGGGTAATGAATTACGAAAAATTTAAGGAGTGTGATGATGTACAATTAAAAATTAGTTAAAAATGTAATAAAAGACGCTAAAAATTATCTTTGAAGTAGCCAAAAATATGACTGTTTCCTTTTATGTCGACAGTTGAGACATTTAAATCAGCAATTTCATATTGTACAAATTTTAATTTTTTAATTTAACCGTTACGGTCGCCCGTAACGATTTATAACTTTTTGGTACAAGTTAGCAATTAAGTATTTGTTCCTTGAGCACAATCACAGAAAGCTAAAGAATAACCGTGAGAAGGTATTTATAAACTTCTCAAGAACTTTTGATTATATTTCAAGGAGTATCATGAGTGTTACGGTCGTTTTTAAATTTTGCACGCACACAATTTATGTTTTCTTAATTATTATTCCTCTCATAAGAAAATGAGCACAATGGTTTAGATTGTCTCTTGTCCTCTATTATTACTTAAATTTGGAGTTTCAATAAGTTTTTATCGCGTGCAAGCTGGCTTATTTACAAAAAGTCTGCAAATATTACAGTTGAAATGTTAAAATCCGAGGGACATACTTTTGAAGCCTATGACTTGATTCGTATTGAACAAAATGCAGATTCTCATGAATAAACATGATTCTGCTTTAATTAACTTGAAATAGATATTTTGTTTTATAGCCTTATCTTATTTTGTCATAATAGAGTTTAAGCATAAAAAGCGTATGAAAATGTGGTTCGGAACAAGCTGACTTCATTAAAAATCGAACATTCAAACTTTAATTAGTTTTGATCTAAGGAATGAATTTAATTAAAACCATTTGTGCAGTTCAGTTTACACTATAATACATACCTTAAAACAAAAACTAACTTGATATTTATTAAAATTACCTAGATATCTTTGAGGGGCCCAACTGTCCTTAAATTGAATTGAATTGAATTGAAAGGTTCCTGAGATATGCCCTATAGCGATCGGAAATTAAAAAATTAAGGGAAACGGTAATTCAGAAAAATAAAAATTACATCAAATGGTAATTCAATATTATAAAAATGATGGTAAATTTTAATTCGGTATAATAAAATTTATCCTGTGCATCATCCATCCACTCATGGATAGAAACGCGTGGCGGTCTCGGGTAGATGAGGCAATGAACTTTCGAGTTCCAAATGCCGATAAATAATAATAAAAATAATAAAATTTATGTCAATTGGTAATTAGGAAGTATAAAAATTTTTGCAAATTGTAATTCGATAAAATAAAAATTAGGGAAAATGGTAATTCGGGAAAATAAATGTCAAAAGGTAATTAGAAAACATAAATATTACTGAAAATTGTTTTTCGGTCACATGAATTTACGTAAACTAAAAAAAAGAGCAAATAAAATTTGGGAAATATTCATGTGCCTCTTTAAAGAAGCAAACATATGCCCGATTGTGAGTGAATAAAGCACCCATAATCCTAGAAATCGATGAGTCCAGCACAAACAAAATAAAATCCTCTAATACGATTATCCCACGACTCTGCGAAACGAGATGGACGCTCGGGCAGTCAAAGTTCCTTGACTTATGACTTCTGATGGTAAGCCTTTCGCCTTGGCTCCACCGGAAACGCGTAGGGGTCAAGAAACGATACATTAACCAGTCCCCCACGAATTTCATTCATGCGGAAAAGCACAGTTTGCAACAATGCAGTGACGCTACGTTTTCTCTCGTTTGTACGTGTGGCTCAGAAGGTCGAAGGTTGGAGGTTTCAGGAAATAAAATTTGCATTATGCAACGCTTTCGGCTGGACGGGACAGGAAGACCTCACTGACGTATCGCGATTTGAGAGGAGCCGAAGAGAGCAAAAGAGATAAACGGTTCATCGTGGAAGGTGGATGACGAAGAAGGAGGTGAAGGTGGTGAGGCAGTGGAAAGGGGATCGCCCACGCACGCGTAGGATAATTGCACGCGCGGTACCCTCCCTCCCCCGCTGGATCCCCCTCAGCCTCAAGGATTGGTTTCAGTGCCTAAGTGTGTTCGCGCTTTCGCATCTGCATGCGTGATCGAGGGAAGGAGGCAAATACTGAGAAAAGAAGAAGAGGATGGTGAAAAGAAGGGCTGAAGAGAGGTGAAAGAAGAAGAGGAGGTCAGAGGTCAGCTTGCACTCGACGAGGCAGACGCGACGCCCACCAAACGACACCCACGCGAAAATCCTCTTCTTTGGCTTCTTTTACTACTAACCATACTACCACATTACCACTTCCATTCTATTACCATCCTACTATGCGGTACCAGCATTATAATTTTGTTTTGATCTGTAATTATTTTTCGATCATTCTAGCCTTTATTTATCGAGAACTACCCTATTAATTCAAACCCGGGACCCGGGTCTCATTCTGCGATCGTTCGACAAAATAGTGCAAAGATAGTGCTCAAGAGTCAAGATTGCGTCAACGTGTTTCATCGAAAAATTATTTTGCGTTATAAAGATATGGTTCCGCTGGCCACTTTTCCACCAAAACAAAGATTTGTTAACGATTTGACCTGGGAGAATTGGTTGTTAACGATATCCGATTTGACC
>JBAGKK010000477.1:133773-161503 GCA_037177015.1 Euceroptres primus | reverse complement strand
AAGAATCACTAAAATAATATAAACTAATAATAAAAACATGCGACGACTTATTCAGTCAGGCTTTTATGGCAGTGGTTTGCTCAGGTAGTCGAAGAAATCGAAAAATAAGTCGTCGCATGTTCTTATTATTAGTTTATATTATTTAGTGATTCTTAATTGCATGGCCATTATTACTATTTGGCACTGAAGAGGGCCCCTACTTAGGTCGAAACGTTTGCCAATCCTTAAATTTTATTTTACAACTAAGTAGATCTTAAGAAATAGACCCCATAGCCAATGAAATATTATCAACGAGAATGAAGTATATTAAAAAGGGGAAGTTTCTTGAAAAATAGGGAGAGTAGGAGAAAAGTCTTTCTCCTATTTTCCCTCTTTTTCAAGATAGTGGATTTTATTTAATTAAAGACAAAATAGATAAAGAAATCTTACTGTCGAAGTAACTGGTGTCCTCATCGTTTAATAACTGTGGGACAAATTCGGCTTTTTGTCGGAGAAGACTATTCCAATTGACGCCATAGAAATAAGGATGATCTTTGACATCGTGGGAACCGCCAATTCCTAATCGATCTCTCGGGCTTTGTTGCAATAACGCAGTAATGATATCCTTCGCCTCGGCCTGAACTGGCCAGTCTTCTTCGTCAGGCCATTCGATATCGTCTAAAAAATTAAAACAAAAAATATGTTATCTTACCGAATGAAAATAAAGGGTATTTTATTATTTGGAGATTTAGAATAATTACCATTCACAGTATGCGCAAATAACTCTTCCGGCGTTTCTCCAAAGAAAGGCACACAGCCAATTAGGAACTCATAAAGTATGATTCCCATAGACCACCAGTCTACCGGTTTTCCATAACCTTGACGTAGAATTACTTCTGGCGCAATGTACTCGGGAGTGCCAAACACTTGCTTATCAGAAAACTGCCTGGTGTCTCTATCCAAATAACCCTCATAAAGATTGGTCGCCACTTGAAAAAAAAAACCATTCGATTATTAGGTATTCAGTTCTTTATATTTATTTCCTGAAAAAAATAGACTGATACTTACAAGACATAAGACCCATTTTACTGAGACCAAAATCTGTGAGTTTAATATGACCCAATGCAGTGATGAGTAAACTGAAATTTACATAAATTATTTTCCCTTCAAGTTCGTTTTTTATTCATTTTATTCCAGATGAATACTTACTTATCCGGCTTCAAGTCACGGTGAACGATTCCGTAACTGTGTAAGTACTCGACGGCTAAAACTGTCTCCGCGAAATAAAATCTAGCCATATCTGGAGGGAGTGGACCTATATTCTTCAAAAGATTGGCGCAGTCACCGCCCTCAACGTACTCCATAACTAAACACAAATGTTTCTGCAAGAAAAATTCAATATAGATTAGTATCGTAATTTTTGCGGCTTTAAATTTAAATTTGTATCTAGAAAATGAAGGCTATGTACCTTCGTTTCAAAACTACAGTACATAGAAACTACAAAAGGGTTGTCCGTGAAGCTCATTATGTCTCGTTCAGCAAAAACTTGCTCTACTTGATTTCGCAGCATCAGATTGTTTTTGTTTATCTTCTTCATTGCGAACCGTTGTCTCGTGGACTTTTCCTTAACCAAATAAACCGCACCGTAAGCACCGTTGCTGATAAGTTTCAAAACTTCGTAGTCACTCTCGCTTGGAATCTTTTGAGACTTGTTCTCGTCTTCCTTGTTAGGACTTGAAGATGTTAGTTGTAAATTGCTATCGCTAGAACTAGCAGAGTCTTCCAATTTGTTCAAGTCTTCTTGCAATTCTAAAATAGGAAAAATAAAGTTTACCGTTTTCATTCGCATAGTTATGAAGTACTATCTAGTAAGAGAACATTTTAGAAAACCTGAAATTGGATCTCTGTTCAAGGATAATTTGTTAATGATATATTGGGGAATGTCAGTCTTAATTCCTGCGTTGATTTTAGCCTGTCCTTCGGCCTGTTCGAGCAAATGATAAAACTCTTCAGGGTCGAACTCGAGACATTCTAAGAGTCTTGCAGGTCGAGATATTATCAAAAGTAACTTTTTGATTAGTCCTGTTAGTCGCGTAGCTGCTTCAAGGGACTTGTCCTTAGTCTGAAATTTAACGCATTGATTTTTTAATATTCGTGTAATCAAAGACCACTTAAATAGATGATTTCAAATTAACACTGAGTCATTAACCTCCATTAACAAGTGCTCCAAATTTTCACTCATTTCATAAAAATATCTAGTCGTTATCAGCTTTTCCTGAGCCTTTTGTAGACAATCTCGTGCCATTTCAATGACTTGATGATGAACAAAGCGCAAAATTGGCAAAGAATCTGGTGTCATGTGAGTAACTACTTCATATTCGTCAATCTCCTTGTTTTCGTTAATAAAATTGGTCAAACGCTCTTCCATCTGTTGAGTAGCCTAAGGAAAATATTTGTAAATTTTGATACATAAATAAATAATTCAATAAACCCTTTCTGAATAATTTTTCAAAAGAATATAAACGTTACCTTCGGAAAGCGTTCCTTATAGAGAGTGTTCATCATAACAATTTCGTTGTCCATGACTGGAGAACGACTTGGACTACTGTAATTGGATGAAATTTTTTATATCAAGTCGTTGAATCTGTCGAAAAATACAACGGCTTGAAATGTCATATTTTGTGACAAACCTTAAACTTCGAGATCGAGGACGATGCAAGGGTGACATGCGACCTTCTTCATCAAGATTAGATCCATTGCCAAGAATGCCAGAAAAATTTGTACCGGGGAATCCTGGGTGGGAAGAACAAGGTGTTCCGGGCTTGGAAAAGTGGCAGGAGAGCATTCGCAATTCATCTTTTGTAGGGATATTTGGCAGTTGGTGTAAACGTTCTTGGCTGGAACACTGAGACTGAAAAAGTATTTCCAGTAATTTTAACTTTATTGAAAGGATTAAGTAATTAAAGAAGAATAAATATTGATAAAAACAGTGATATGCACCGAAACATTGCTGGAACCAGGAGTTGTTCCATATCCACTGGATGGTAAACTTGCCACCGACCATCGTCTTCCATCTGCCGCTCCTGAAGCTCCTCCTCCAATCCTGCGATTGCGTTAAATATCATTAATTAATTTGATCAGAAATCAATTTCATTCCTTTGATTCAATTTGAAAGATATTTCCACGTTATTAATCAATAATATTGATTGTAGAAGATTCTCTAGGTGTGAATATATATTGCATATATATGTGTGAATAACTTTGCCTTTTTCGAAGTATAAAATATGATTCACATTGAAAAGATAAAGAAATTTTTTAGGAATCGGTAACAACGCTAAAACTCTTTTCTGTCCTCTTTTAGAGAATGCAACGAAATGAAAATTCAGTTAGGCAAAAATAGATACCTTTTAATTGGAGCAAAAGCAAAATGTGGACTGGATGACATCCTAGGACTCTCTAGGGGACTGCCTACAATCGGAACGAATGCTATATTGAAAGAAACGGAAAATTAATTTTTATATCGGTATAACTTAAGAGTTATACCGATAAATCAAAATAAACTAATCATTTTGAAGCAAAACTTAATCAATTTATTTCTACTAGTGTACGTGGATTTTAAGAACGATTTTATAGGAAGCAACTGAGGTGGAGATTAAATGTAAAATTAAATTGTTTGAAAATATTCTAAAATAATCTTTTCATATTAAATATGCTTCGGATGTTTTGTATCTTGAATTTATATTAAGCCCAGGGTTAAATGTCCTTGTCTGCAGCACTATTAAAAGCTGAATTAAGATATTTTCGTATTTTCACAACTTCCCTTTTCCATGAAAAATACTTTAAAAATTAATTATGCTTAAATTCAACAACATATTAGAGAATATCAATATTTCTTTCCAAGGCTGGCCGAATAAGTGTAGCCTAATTAAATATGATTAAATATGCGAAAAGTTGGCAGAGATCACAAGTTTATATTTATTGGCTTTTGCCAAAACATTTCATAAAGTAATTGTTATATGTAGATATTACTAATGATTCACAGATGAATATAAAGAAGGCTAAATATAATTAGACTAATGGTTCCTTAGAGAAAATATTTCAAAATATAAAAGACTTCATAATGAGAAAAATTTACCTGATAAAGGTGAATGACATCGTGGTAAAGTAGGGGAGGTTGTCGAAATAAAAGATTTACGATGAGCTGCCTTCGCTACACGTCGAGGTATATTAAAATCTCGCTAAAAGAAAATTTGTAGTGTAACATAAATATGTAAATTGTTTATATATTTTCACGGGCCAAAATATTTAATAATTTTCCTCAACGAACAGAATCCAAAATTAGAACAACAAAAACATGTTGTCTTGCTGCCAATATCACAATTTTCAAGTTCAAATTTATTTCCGAGATATGTATTTCACAAAACTCATCTTTGTTGAATATTACCTGAGTAACTAATTTTTGGAAATATAGATATTATTTTATGGGAGTACCAATAGTTGTTTTATGGAAATATAAATTTAATTTATGAGAAAAAGTGAATGAAATTTGATACTAACCATGTGGACTGAAAGAGAAGGTGCAGATTTTCCAATTGCAGAGTTTCTCATTCGCACCAAGTTTGATATCTCTCCACTGACTGAAAGTTTTATTTCTATCTTGTAGTAAAAGTTGATATATTAAAATCATATTAGGCGAAACTTAAAATGATAAGATTATTCAGTACCTGGACGAACAGGGGCTTCTTTACTTTCGACCTTTGGTGGCAAAGGTCGCCGAGCAGCCTCTGCTTCGACCTTTGGTGGTGCATCTTCCAATTCAACTTGATCGAAGACAAGTACTCGAGCCGAATTATTATGCGCGCGTAGGCGAGGTCTACTGGGTCTATTCCTTCCTTGATCCATTGTGCTTGTTTAAATCCTTTTCCAATTAATAAAAATGAATTTTCAGCATTTTTAAAGAACTTTTTTTAATTTAAAATATTAAATAAAATGTTTAAATCCTTTTTCAATTAATAAAAACGAATTTTCAGCATTTTTAAACAACTTTTTTTAGTTAAAAATATTAAATAAAATGTTTAAATCCCTTTTCAATTAATAAAAACGAATTTCCAACATTTTTAAACAACTTTTTTTAGTTTCAAAATATTAAATAAAATAATTATTCATAATAGATTAGCATGTTGTTAAAAAAATCTTAATTTTTTCAACTCATAACTACACGCAAATGACTAATGATAAATAAAAAAGGAGATATGATTTCCTTGAAACTTAAAAATATATCATAAAATTATTCTGCAACTCATGCAAAAAATTGTAAGGACAAAAAATGTAGAGAAAGCTGTAACGTTACTATTTGATTTTAGTTTAACGAAGAACACAATTACAGGATATATCAACATACCAGCTTTACACTAATTTTACACGGCTAATGTTTAACTTAAATGTCTCTTTGCTTATTGAAAATTTTATCTCCTATAACTTATTGTCACAAATTTTTATCATTTTAAAAGAAATCTTAAAAATTCTAAAAAAGTTCTGTAAATTAATTTTGCAGATATTAATTTTCCAAGCTAGCCAATTCACAGCTGTGTAAAATATAGTTACAATAAGTACTTAATGAATATATAAGGACATGGTGAATCATAAAACAACCTGGGAGGTCTAAAGATTCAATGTGACACAAAAGGTGATTTAAAGACCCTAATTATGAAAAGTAAATAGAATTTTATTTGAAATCTTGAAGAAAATGAAACAGTAAATTTTATTACAATAGATAAAATAATTATTTGTATGAACTAATTTCCATAAAAAGTAAATTTAAGAACAATTTAGGAACACATAGGATACACAATATTTAACAAATACACAGAGTATAATTTAAGAATGTACATGATATATGAGGAATCTATAACACAAGAATTGTATTCTAATAAAATATTCAGCTTACAGAACTTTTCAGTCACAAAAACACTGAAAAAGGAAAGCATAACAAAAATAAAAATAAATATAACAAAACAGAGTAGACATTTGTTTGCTTAGAAAAATTTCTTTTCATTTAAATAAATTAAATTTAATTATAGTTATTAAATTAAGTCAAGATTTCTATTATCACTTTATTATTGATATTATGAAAACAAAACATATTAATTATCCTGAAACACTTTCGACAAATATCGTACACCATAAAAAGTCTTGTTTTCTTGAAAATTTTCAGAGGTCTCAGTCATCTGATATCGAAATACCGAAGATCACGATTTTCAAAAATTGACTTACGCATTTGAGTCCCACGCTCACAAGCGCAAACAAAAACACTGATGGAATTAAAAACCGCGATTACAATAACAAAACTGATTATTATTCTTTTGTTTTCTGAAAAAATTTTAAATTCTGACTAGTCAAATAGGGAATGGGAGCGAACTAAAGTAGATTTCAGAGCAAGGTGAAACGATGTCCTTCTGATTTAATTCCTGAAAGTAAACGGGTGAAATTTACCTGAGAAATCTCGCAGAAACAGTCAGGAAAGGGGGATTCAAAGTCGGGAGAGATGCGGGCGATACTAAGCGCGCACAGTGCACTTGACAAATGGGACGGATGGGAATTCAACGAAAAAATTTTGTGTTCCGGCTCCGAAACTCATCCTGACAGATGAGCATCCCCGGGAACCACTGGAATTTAGGGCTCTCGAAATCACAATCGCATTTTTTTGGAGAAGAGGGAAATTAATTACGAAACGCGAGGCGACCATGAATTCTGACTCATGACGGACACAAACACACCAACACATAAGCAAACACAACGCAATCGCTTTTTCGCCTTCGTTCTTGCCATTTAGTGACCCTTCATATAGACGGGACCTCCACCATTTCAAGATTTCGGGGGGAGTCGGAAAAGATCATTGTTGCTCGAAGGGGAAATTGGAAGTTGCGCAGAAGGCATTTGCGTATCACGTATTTATACATGGGTGGCTGTAAACTATCTGCGCAAACGCCTTCTCGAGAGTAGGAGCATACGTTCAAGGCTGGAAGCGGGGAACGTGAAATGCTGGAAGATGAAATGGTGGAGGCCCGACTCTAAGTTTTCCTGGCATATTCCCTAGACAGTCTTTAAATTTCTTTAAAATGAAAAGTGATAAACTCTAATAATTTTGCTCTAAAACAATATTTTTAAGTTCGCTAGTTACATTCGATTATTACACATCCTTTCTAGATGAGATGTAACATTTTTGGATTTCATTAAGTAACCTATTTTATTAAAAAAACACATTCATGGATTCCCGCGCGACTAGTTTTTAGTTTTACTTCAATATGGCTGTTTGAGAACTAGGCATATGTATATGCCTAGCAAATAAATAAAGTCTTGAAGAATTAATTGAAATGGAAATTATGATTGATATACTAATAGTTACTTGGTATATAAATTTATTTTTGTTCTTTGATTATCCCTTTTTTGGTTAATCAGACAGTAAATGAGAAAATTGGGACGCATTGAGACCATGCAAAAAAACCAATAGTTGTCATTAGTTTCTGACTTATCAGCAGTTGGTGTTAAGAGAATTGTAAAAATTATGGTGAAAATTGATAAAATTCAATATAAATATTATAAATATCGAAATAATTATAGAGCGATTAATTATTAATTATTAAAATCATTTAAATAGTAGATCAATTAATTCATGCCTTTTGCGAAAATGCAAATACACGATTCAAATGTCAAAATCAAGCATCTTAACCTAAAAATAGTTTTGAAAACCCATGAAAACAACGCGCAAAAAAGTAAACAAACATTCCACTTTTCTCCCATTTGACCAATTTATTGTGCATTTCTGACGTACTTTTTAGTTAATACTATTATTATTTAAATACTATTTATCAATATGCCATAAAATTGGTATATTCCTCTTAAGCCCGCCTAATTCGCCAAAAATGTATATGGAAAAGATAACATAACCTCTCAGTGTGAACCGTTTTAAAAACTTTTTATACAAAATATATTTATTCTACGAAAAATAACTCACGATGGCAAGTTTTGGTGAAAGAATTGTAGTGTTAATAGATATGGATTGCTTTTTCTGCCAGGTTGAAGCTAGACTTCAACCTGAATATAAAGGAAAACCACTTGCTGTTGTTCAGTACAATCAGTGGAAATTAGGAGGGTAAGTAGTATTTTACCAGTTTTTATATAAATTAAAACAATAAATCTTGTATTACTACTGTTATTTTTATAAGCCATCTTACTAAAATTCATTCGCAGAATAATTGCTGTGAATTACGAAGCAAGAGATTTTGGAGTCACTCGTCATATGCGTGGTGAAGAGGCCAAAGAAAAATGCCCAAATATAATTTTGGCTAGCGTTCCAGCACTTCGTGGAAAATCAGATACTTCGCGGTATTTTTAAAAATTATAGTCCACGTTATTTTGTTTCCAGAACTTTAAAAATCTTCTTTTAATCGATTGTAAACACTAATAATTAGATTAGTATATCAAAGATTTGTTTA
Source organism: Euceroptres primus (assembly GCA_037177015.1). NCBI lineage: Eukaryota > Metazoa > Arthropoda > Insecta > Hymenoptera > Figitidae > Euceroptres > Euceroptres primus. The sequence goes on along the minus strand of JBAGKK010000477.1, from coordinate 153,029 downwards.
CAATTTTTAGGTATAGAAATGCTGGTAGAGAAGTTATCGATGTGTTGAAAAAGCACTGCAATAAAATTGAGAGAGCAAGTGTCGATGAAGCTTATTTAGATATTACTCAAATAGTCGAAAATCGAATGGCTTCTAATCCCATGTCTTCAACTGAATTGCTGGAAAAATTGTCGAATACTTATGTCGTGGGTAATTCAGAGTTGGATGAAAATAAAGAGGGTGAGGAATTTAGAACGTAATGTAGTTTCTTATTTAATTTATCATATTATTTTCAAAATTGTAAATATTTTATTATGTATTTTGTAAATTTGTAGAGGAAAGAAGGAATGGTCTACAGACTTGGTTGAATTCATCGTTCGACGAACTAGATGATATGCAAGCTCAAAAGCTCGCATTTGCTGGTACTGTTGTTGAGGAAGTTAGAGCTGACGTTTATGAAACAACAGGATTCAGATGCTCGGCAGGGATTTCTTACAATAAAGTACTTTATTACCAAATTATATCTTTAGTTATGATAAACTAAGTTTAATTTAATTTAAGATAATTTATTCAATTACCAAATTATTATCAATAAATGATCTTATCTGACATTAACTTTAATTAATTTATAATTTGGAATGTTTTAGATTTTGGCAAAACTTGCGTGTGGTTTGCACAAGCCTAACAAACAAACAATATTGCCATCCAGCGCAGTCCCTATGTTGTTTAAAACACTGCCAGTAAAAAAAGTCAGAAACCTTGGGGGAAAACTGGGAGACGTTGTGATCGATTCCCTTAAGTGCAATGTTATGGCAGACCTTTTGCGATACTCCTTACACGATCTTCAAAAAAACTTTGATGAGAAAACCGGGTACATATTATTCAATCTTTATGTATCTTTAATCTTTAATTACGTTAACTTTGTATAATATTTTTTATTTCCATCATTAAAAATTATCAGGAACAGTAAAGTATCTTTTTACTTTTGCAGATTTTGGTTGTACAATATCGCTCGTGGAGTTGATAATGAACCAGTGACAACAAGATTAGTGTCTAAATCGATTGGCGTGTGTAAAAAATTCCCTGGGAAGCAAGCAATTGTTAATTCTGACGTAGTAAGTGTAATTAAAAACTTCAGCACCTATTTCAGAAAATAAAAGCACCGAAGTGCAAAAATAAATTATTCCGATTTTATGCCGAAATTATTAATAAATAAAATTATTCCGATTTTTTCAAACAGTTAAAACACTGGCTTGGTGAACTCTCGGCTGAAGTTTGTGAGCGTCTGGAACAGGATCTTGATGAAAACGAAAGGCGTGCTACGCTCTTGACAGTCAGCTTTCATTACTATCAAGATAAAGAGATGATTTCCCAGTCACGATCCTGTCCTTTAAATTCCTACAGGCAAGAAAAAGTCGCAGCTTCATGCTACAACACTGTGACTAAATCGACACAACATCCAATCGCTTTTCTAGGTCTCTCTGCAGGAAAATTTATACCAGCGAAAGGCAGTGGGCTTTTTCGAAATTACTTCACAGCTAACTTAAACAAGGTGGAAAGCAAAACCAATTCTTCTGACTTTCTTGAACCGAAGGACTCACTGGATTCATATTCTGAGCTTGAAGACAATGGAAAAATTAAGTCGCTCGTAAAAGCAGAAGAGATTGAAAAAAATGAAGAGAATATTGAGATCAAAAATGAAAATTTGTCTGAAGATTATAAATTAACTTCTTGTAATAGTTTTTACAGAGCTCTGAATTCTGATAATTTTAAGCAATCTTTCTTTATGAATATTTTAAAGGAGAGACATGAGAGCTCAAAAGATAAATTAGTATCTGAAGCTAAGTCTTTAAACTCTGAAGGAGATAAAGAAACTAGTGAAGTTTGTGATAGTAACTCTAATGATATTTGTATTTCAAAACTGGAGGAATCAAAAACCACAAATGTGGCTCATCTCGATGATGCAGAAAATCTGGCTGGACATTCCTGTAAAGATTTGGAATCTTCATCAAAAGTATTGGAATTTTCCTTAGAAGAATTAGAATCTTCGTCAAATCAAGAAAAGACAGCATCGAAAAAGGAAGATGAATTTGAATTGAAGTCTTCACCGTTTTCTTCCCAACTATCATCTAGTAATTGGTCTGCAGCAAAAATGGACAATGTGGAACCCTTCGTAAATAATAAAAGGAGCGTAACTGTTAAACTGCACGAGATCTTTCCAGATTTAAGCGACATAGATCCGGGTGTGATATCACTTTTACCACCAGAATTACAAAAAGAAGCTTCTGAACTTTTGAAAAACGCTACTAAGACAAACAAGAAGGCAGCAATTCTAGCAAAACATTCCAAATTAAAAAAAAGCAGTAAACTTAAGCCTCTGGAACCAGGTTCGAGTAAAGGCGAAAACTCGATTCATAGTTTTTTAATAAAGTCAACTTCAAGTTGCGAGACTGATGATTCTTTAAAGAAATGCGAAAAGTGCTATCAATTAGTGTCAGTAGAAAAAATTCTCGAACACAATGATTATCACGTCGCTCAAGAGTTACAAAAAGAAATGAACAAATCAACGGTACAAGTTACTTATTCAAAAAGGAAGCAGAATTTTGATTCGAGCGTGGAATCGTTTAAAAAACGAAATACTAAAAACTTAAAAAGCAACACAAAGAGCAAATCAATAGCTTCGTTTTTTTTGTAAACATGTATTTTGAAGTTTTCTAAAAATTTGTTGTAAATATTGTAATTATTGAAATGAACAAATTATTTTGTATACACTTGCAAAATTCTTAGTCTCTGACAAAACCAAAATTCTTAAATAAAGATTAGGGATTCAAATCCCTCTAAATAAATCTTGTTACTTATATCCAGAATTACACTTTTAAGTGAAACTTATCTTCAATGAAATTAACTTGTTTCTAATATTCAAACGCCCATTAATATTTTTCACAGAAAAAAATAAAAAAACGTTTGCATTGCGAATTTCGGCGTTTTGTTTTACAACCCGTATGCACAAATTAATCTACAAAATTAATTTAACTCTGCAGAAATACATATTTAAGCAGTACAATTCATTAATAATTTAAAAAAATATACTGTCGATTACTGGAGTTTCCTTTAGAAAATAATTCATGATCTAAATTGATGCTTTATATTTTTTCACCACTTTCACAAGATTCATACAGGTTTGCCGACAGTATTTTCTGGACTTGAAAACAATTGGTTTCTAATAATTGCGCCCTCTACCGCGACTGTAACCTCCGCGCTGGTAACTCGAATCACCTTGATTCCATCCTCCTTGAACTCTACCTCTTTTTCCTTCGTCTCCCCTGTTATCACCATATCCTCCTCGCTTTCCATATCCAGTAGATGGTTGTGATGTAGATTGGAAGTAGTCTTCTGCTCTGGGTTTCTGACTAAAATAGTCTTCTGACCTGAAGCTTCTTTCGCCCCCAGATCGATTCTGGCCGAAATTATTTGTCGCATCTTTGTTATCGCGATATCCTCCACCGCCAAAACCTCCTCCACCGCCAAAACCTCCTCCACCGCCGCCTCCTCCTCTGCCTCTATAACCACCTCCGCCACTAAAGCCACCACCACCACCTCCACCACTAAAGTTTCCACCACCACCTCCACCACTAAAGTTTCCACCACCTCCGCTACTGAAGTTTCCACCACCTCTGCCACCTCCTCTCGCTGCATTTCCACCTCTGCCACCCCTGAAAAATAAATTTTACTTATTAGATAATTATCTAAATTTTGTAGATGTGTTTTTAAATGTTTTTGATTGTCTTACCCGAAGCCTTGTCCACCCATGCGATCCTTTTGCCAAGGAGGCATTTCTGGTGGAGGAGGTTCTTGTTCATATGGCCTTCCGCCTCGATCAGGAACTGCGCCGATGATTACTTTGTTCACTTGACTTCGAGTATTTTTTCGCACCGATGCGTTGCTCATTTTTTCCAGTATCGCCAAATCCTCTCTCGCCGCTAGTAATTGAGCAATCGAAACGTCTGGTTCAGATGTCATACCGTCTCTTTTACTTTTGTAGCAGGTCATTACCTCATTTTCCTTGCTTTTCAATCTATCCGACCACTGTAAAAAATTCAAATATTAACGTATATTTCAGTTCAAGTTCTATTTAAGCGAGCTAAATAAATTGTCAATCGCTCATTTGAACGATTTTAAACTGAAAAATCTTTGGCAATATTTAACCCTCAAACGGTACACTGGTGCGGATTTGCACCGGAAAAAATTTAATTTTGTTGGCATTTACGCAGGCGCAGCTGCAGCGGCTTATTCCCACTATATTAAATATATATGTTAAATGTGCGTAATATATGCTAGATGCTTATTATATGTTCAATATGTTAAATATTTAATATTAACATTGCAAAAAAAACCAATTCGCACCAGTGTACCGTTTACGTATACTGGGTTGGAGTGTACCTTTTGAGGGTTAAAAAAAATTTTTTTTACTGTATTCATAACTTTAAGTGCCTTGCGGTGACACAAAAAAATTATTTAAAAAAACAGGGGTTCATTGTTTTGTTAAAATGTTTAATTTTAGGTTTTTGAATTTTGAAAAATTATATTTTTTTATTCAATTATATGTTTTCAAAATTCGTTTTGAAAAAAATAAGTAGGATTTAAATGGGCACCCTAGGAATCATACTGAATTCGAAAAGAGGCAGATTGCACGTCGAAACTTTCGAACAATTACTAATGTTAAAAATATACAAAGAATGTAGATAGAAATAAGCGTTGATTATTATTTTCCTTAGTATATATTTTTCACATTTCTAAAAGTTAAAGTATCTAGTTACTTTTTTTCGTGATGTAACGGTAACGGTAACTAGTTCCTTTTAAAAAGTAACTTACCCATCCCTGTATATTTGTCTTTGTTGAGCCCAAAATTGGACTTTAGGAAGTTTGCATTTTGTGCTGTCCTTTTTACATAAAGCTTTTTCACTAAACAATTTGGTTTGTAAGAGGTGGAATTTCTTTTATCAGTATACAAATCTTTTATAAAATTTTCGAATTTGGGTGGTCTTCTAAGGACATTAAACTTCAGGGAAATAGTTTCTAATATCATTTCTCCTAATTTTCGAAGTTCTAAACACAATACCATGAAACATCTGGCAACATTGTTGCATCGCAGTTTGAAAATGGGCCCAATCAGAGAGGGAGTAATGCGTGGAGGTGGTTGGGCGCCGGTGCGCCACCACGGCGCGATAAATCATTGTTCACGCGGATTTGGCCGAGGCCGATCGTGCGCTGAATACGAAGATCCTGATCGGTCGATCTGATAAGCGAATCACTGTCTACAAAGAGTCACGAATAGTCCAAAGAAACTAAAACTTCTTAGGGAATTCACGTAATAACACTTCACCAGTTGCCGCTGACCTTTAAACCCCAGTAGGAACTTCCATGTAAACCATTTAAAGAATTAGTGCAATTTAAATAATCTCTAAGTGGACCTGAGATCTGGAGCTTCCGAAATCATAATTCAACATGATTAGGCCCAGTTACGTGTATATCATTCGGGTCACGCGAGCACGCGATCCAAGCCAGACCGGAAGACCCGGCGGCATCTCGGTTTCCCGGGAGGCCAAAATCGAACTGGGAATCGATAAAGATTGGGCCTTGACCGTCTTCTCAGCGTGGGTGGACGTGTGAGAATCCGAAGAGTGAGAGTCGAGAACAAGTCAATGGAATAAGCAAAGCAAAGTAATAAATTTCCTATAAGGAACGAATATTGATGTTGGAGAGTCGTCGCGCGTCGACTTCTTGGGGGTTTATGAATACGGGGATACTAATCAGATTTGCATAACTATCGCTGTACCGGCACTCGGTAGCCGATCTGGTAAGTGTGCCAGGGCCGTGTCAGGATCGCTTCACTTCAGGCTACTAGGATAGAGGCGAGTCGTTCGAAAATGCAGTCGATTTCACTTCTATTTTTTATTCTTTAATGGAAGTCTTTGATTTGCTGAATAGTGTCTAATATTTTAACTTGCACTAGTGTCAATGGTGTTTTTATAGAATTTGTACTAACTTCAGCTTGCTTGCAGTGAACCGGTGCTGGATTAAAATAACACTACGCATTTGACAATTGACAAATGCTTTGTCGGGTTGAGTGCGGGTTCACCCGACCCGAACCGCATCTATTTTGCACATCAGTGTTGGGTAGTATCTAGGTACAAGTACCTAAGTTACTCAAAAAGATAAATTACTTGTATCTTTTGCAGTAACTTAGTTACTTTTAAAAAAAAGTAACCGTAACTTACCTTAGTTACTATTTTTGCAGGAACTTGTAAGTTTAATTTTATAGTTACTTTTGAGTTACTTTTTATTTTTTGTATAAGTTCCGTTGAATAACAAATATTAATTTTTGTAATTTTATTTCAAATTAATATATTGTTGTTCACTTGCCAAAACATATCGCGTACTTTTTATTTTAACTGATGTCTATCTGTTAAAATTTTTTTTAATTTGAGGGGGGTTACAATTTAAAGTAACTTTAAAAGAAACTTAAGTTACTTTATCTAATATCTGTAACTGTATCTAGATATTTTTTTAAAAAAGGAACTGTATCTGTAACTAGATATTTGTTTAAAAAAGGAACTGTAACTGTATCTAGATACTTTTAATAGAGTAACTTAACCAACACTGTTGCACATCCCTACAAAAGTGACGAGAAAAAATACATTCTGCTCTAAAAACCAGGAAAACTTATAAAAATTCTGCTGCAAAGCAGAAAAAAGTTTGTTTGAATCAAACAAAAAAGTTTGTTTGAATCAAACAAAAAAGTTTCTTTGAATCAAACAAAAAAGTTTGTTTGAATCAAACAAAAAACTTTGTTTGATATCATATTATTGAAAGAAACCATTTGTTTGATTTAAATAAAGGATTTGCTTAAATTAAATCCATTTGAGTTTATACAAATATTTTTTTGATTTAAGGGGGTGTCCTGATTTAGAAGGCCCAAAAAAAAGAGTTTTTTCGAGAATTTTTTCAGAACGGAAAAAAAATAACTAAGTTCAGTGAACTTTGAGATATATTTTAATCATATTCGAACCGTCTAAAAAAAAATTTTGACATGAAAAAAAAAAATAGTGTTAATTTATTAGCCTATTTTATAAGCGCCTTGTCACTGCAGTCTTCAATCGGCGGGAAAGATGTTGCTCGCAATTTTGATCTGAAACAAAAAAACCAAAAAAATTTCAATTGGCATATATTTCTCTTCTGGGTGAACTAAGAAAAAACAGAAAAAATCGTAAAATCATCGCTTTTTTCAGATTTGAAATTTTTTTTGTTTTGAAAGAAAACAAAAACACTTTAACGTGCTATAAAAGTTATTAAAACAACTTTTTTAGCTAATTTTTGGTTACTTACACAAATGATCGGCTAATTAGCTATTCCTGCTCCATACAGCAACCCTTCTTGGATAGTTTATCTATTTATTTAAGCAATAAAAAAAATCGATTTTTCAGACCTTTTAAATCAGGACATCCCCTTAAACAAAAATTATAATCCGCACACGATAGTTTTTTAGAAAAACGCAAACAGCGCAGAAGGATCTTTCTCACAATAAAGACTACAATCATACTGAATATAAAAGCGCCTGAAATATTTTTTATTTATCTTATTTTACTTTATTAACGGTATACACCTTGATACAACTGAATTATAATTTGTTATAACATATATAATAATTATATAATCTTAACGAACTTATATAAATGTTTACTAATAATTAGACAAAGCTGTGGAGTGTCATATGGAGTAATCAAGTGGGTGTAATATCAGATTTGGGAATCCAAAATACAAAGTGAACCGTAACCGTCGTTACGCATCCCGACAGGTAATCTAAAAAAAGTGGTGTCACACTTAATACTTCTTAGCCACAAAATTAAAAATTTTTTAAAATTATTTAATTATTTATTTATAAAATTAAATCAAGTTCAGGAAACAAATTTTTTTCTTCATTTAAAATAAAAAATGTTTAAAGCAAACAAGAACTTTATTTAATTTAAACAAAACATTTATTCAATCTAAATAAAAATTTATTCAAATCAAATAAAGAAGGACAAATAGAGAATTTGTTTGAATCAAACAAACATTTGTTTGATCCCATATCAACGCTATAATTTGTTTGATTCAAACAAATTTTTTAAAAATCAAACTGAGTGTTGAAAGTTTTCTCGTTGACAATTGACTTTTTTGACAGTTCGCCGTATATCATGCATGAACTTCATTTCGGTGTTGAAGTAGACTTGATAATCGAATTGATTCAATCCTTAACCGGAATAAGTTTAAATTGATCTTAGTGAATTCATTTTTGTTGCAGCAAATTTTAACTCAAATATGAGTGTTAAAATAATACCCCGAGATTTACTGTGAAGCTACTCTGGGTCCTACAATGCCTTAAGATTCTTCAACTCTTGTAAAGTCTCAAAAAGTCCTCGGAAATTCGTGCAAATTCCTTGTACATAGTTCATTTTTAGTTCCTTGAAGTTTAGCCAAAATTCAATTAGGGGAGAAAACCCTACAGTAGGCCACTTCCAACAGTAGCAGGCTTCACGGTCTTTCCCCTATTTCACTATTTTTCCTTTTTTTATCCCTTTTTTCAACAAATTTACCCTTTTTCCTCTTTCTTCTCCTTTTCCTCCTTTTTTTCTTTTTTTCTCCTTTTCCCCCTTTTTTCTCCTTTTCCCCCTTAAGGGCATGTCATATTAACCTCAAAATTGAAATTCTTATTTTGTTTCGCCCAATTTACGTTCACACGAAATGAGATATCAAGTTGTAATTTTGGAAATTTAAATATAAGTGCTTGAAATTTAAAGGCTTTCAAATCGAATTCTTTCAAAAAATCTTATAATTTAATTCGATATGTTTTTCTACTAAAGTTTCAAAAAATTCATTGCTATCTCTGGGTTTTTCTGTTCTCAAAAAATTCCTGGTAGTTATTCAATTAATAACTAGGTACAAATTACCTTATTTAATGAAAACAACTATGCTATGATAAAGAATTTTATATGAAATAAGCAGGACAAATCATTGGAGTTGCAAAATGATTCAGGGGAGAGTAACCCGAACTGGATAGGTTCCCGATCTGAATAATACGTAAGAATGACTAAATATTTCAATTAAACGAACTGGAATAATTTTTTATGAGTAAAATTATCAAAAAGGAATTGTGTCATAATATGGTTTACCACTTATTTGCCGTTTTTAAACTAAAAAATTAAAAAATGTGTTTTCGACATGTCGACGTAACTTTTTACCTCTGATAATTTCGTCATTTTTACTGCCGTAGGATTTTTTTACAACTGTTTACTAGAAGTAAAATATATTATCGCGGATTTGAGGTAAAATTTATATATACTCTCTAAATCTGAATTAGTCGTTTTCTACTAATGAAATAGTACCGAATCGTTTACCAATTTCTTTAGCATTTCTACTCATTTTTAGTAGAAAACTTCTAATTAATGGTAGAAAACGACTAATTCACGTAGTAAGGGTTACTAATTTATTTAGTAAGCCTTACTAAGTGAATTAGTAGTTTTCTACTATGAATTAGTAGTTTTTAATCATTAATTAGTAGAAATGCTTACTAAAGCATTTGGTAAACGATTCGGCACTATTTCATTAGTAGAAATCTACTAATTCAGATTTAGAGAGTAGATATTAAGTAAGTTTAAAAGGAAGGTTTTAAAAATATTTGTGTGCGAAAAAATATTTGTAGGTATGCAAAAAATTAATGATTTTTTTCACATAATTTTTATAAGATAACATTTGTATAAAATTGGTGGACTGAAGGGAACATTTAATATAGAGCTGAATAAACTTTAATGTAACATTTCTGATAAAAGGATTGTTTCTTTTTGCCTTACGCTGAAATGTAATGGAATTGTTGTATTTAATATAATTTATTCCCTTATTTTTGTCAAAAAATCACCCTATTTCTTCTTTCCTCCTTTTTTGAGAACATTTTGCACTCTGAAGCCTGCAGTAGCGTTTGCGGTCACATTTTTTGGCAGTATTTCCTATTCTTGGACGGAGTCCATGAAAAACGTACTTCGAAATTCTTTCTTGAAAACATTAAAACTAACTAAATAATGAAATTCATAAATAGTTTTTTTTGTGGAAACAGTCTTCTTACTAGAGTCCTTTGAAGTCTAATTTGTTAATAGACCCAATCCATTTAAAATCAGACAGGTTCTACACTTTAAGTCACATCAGAATCTCTCGGGGACAAAATATGTTGTTTTTTTTAGAGAAAATTAGGCGATACGGATTTTTGCGATTTTTGAAAAAAAATTTTCTACGAAGTTATGGGTATTTGAATTTTTTGCTTTGTTTTTCAAAAAAATCCAAATTTTTTCTTTAAACTGCTATAACTTTTGACCTAATTGAGATATTTCAGATTTCTTCACAGATTCTGGTAGCGTTTATTATCTTCTTACGAAATCCGCCAGAAAAATTAGAAAATGTTCAAAATTAACAAAATGGCGGTAGTTTTTCTGAAAATATTTATAGTCGATTTTCTCAAAAAACCCACACTTACATTTTTTGCCAATTTTTTGTTGAATTTGTACTATCATAGGGAAGACATATTGTGAGTCTTATGCGGGCTAAATAACTTTTGTGTCCAGGAGAATGTTTTTTCATAAAATCGAATTTTCGAATTTTTCTCGAAAACAACTACAGATATGAAAAAATGTTAAGAAAATAGTTTGCACAATTAAAAAAGTTCTACAAAAAGTTCTTTTACTCATTTATGATATCTTGCACCATTTCCGAGAAAAATAAAAAAATTCAATTTCCATGCAAAACAAAATTTTTTTCACTCCTGGTTTATGGAAATACCCATAAATAAATAAAATAAATAAATACACATAAATACACATACCCATATTTTGTTAAATAGTTTTAAAACATGTACGTTTATATAAAGAAGATTTCCTGTGAGTTTTTCGTGAGCTAAACAATTTTTATGTCTAGAAAATTATTTTTGATAAAATTAAATTTTCAAATTTTTTGCTGAAACGATTTAAGTTACAAAAATAATGTTAAGGCGAAAAATTGTCTGCCTGAAAAGTTTTTATATTCAATATATTTAAATATATTTCACATTCAGCCTGATATTTTTCAATAATGTACAAAAATTTCATTTGAATCTCAGTTAAAAAAAAAATAATACCTGGGCCAACGTTTCCAGATTTTTATTATCTATTTCTTCAGATACTTCATTAGAGTCGTGGAGATCCGAAGAGGAATCATTGGATTCTGTAGATAATTAAGGCAGTCTTCTTTATATAAACTACATTTTTTAAAAATATTTAACAAAATAACAAGGTGGGTATTTCCATAAACCAGGAGTCAAGAATATTTTTTTGGGCATGAAAATTGAATTTTTTTATTTTTCTCGGAAAGGGTGCAAGATATCCTAAATGAGCTAAAGAAATTTTTGTAGTACTTTTTTAATTGTGTAAACTATTTTCTTAACATTTTTTCGTATTTGCAGTTGTTTTCAAGAAAATTACGAAAATTCGATTTTATGAAAAAAATCTGGCCACAAAAGTTATTTAGCCCTCATAAAACTCACAAAATGATAGTACAAATTCAACAAAAAATTGTCAAAAAATTGGTTTTTTGAGAAAATCGACTATAAATATTTTCAGAAAAACCACCACCATTTTGTTGATTTTGAACATTTTTTAAAATTTTTTGACGGATTTGGAAAGAAAACGATGAACCCTACCAGAATCTGGGAAGAAATCTTAAATATCCTAATTGGGTCAAAAGTTATAGAAGTTTAAAGAAGAAATTTGGGTTTTTTGAAAAACAAAACAGAAAACCCATAACTTCGTAGAAAATTTTTATTTCACAAATCACAAAAATACGTACGGCCTAATTTCCTCTAAAAAACAACATATTTTGTCCCCGAGAGATTCTGCGACTTCAAGTGTAGAACCTGCCTGATTTGAAATGGATTCAGTCTGTAAAATACTAATTTTATATAATTATGATTCAAAATTTCCGAATAAATTATTTTTAAAAAACGACAATTTCTCTTTTGAAGAAATCTATATTTTATGAATGCGTACGTAAAAGCGATTATTCTTCGAAGTAATCACACCTCCTACCGAGGGGGTCATAAGTACTTGAGAGTAGGAGGACCCTGCACCAGCCCTCGGTAAGAGGAAAGTACTTCTTTCACCCTTGGTCTCAGCGGTGCCAAGGAAACCTTCGAACGGGGCTTTAAATGTCAACGCCGATGGTCTACCGGCGTAAATAATTGTTATTATTAAAGTGGCAGTGCCTGGTAGGTGAGTCAGAACTCCAGGCGGAGGCGGTCTTGCCTTGTAATTTATAGATCGAAACGAATCACCGAAGGGAAGAAGACGGGTTTTCGTGGGCCGTTGGGTCCCAACTCTCCGGAGGTATAGATAACTGGCGGGTGCTGTTTTCGTAGAATGTAATATGTAAATCCGTGTTGACGCACGGAATTGAGATAAGCCCAAGCATTTGATGCTTTCCACACGAGGAAAGATGCGAAAAGCACCTCATCCTATCTCTTGCCCTTCTCTAGGTCATTCACAAATATTCTTTGTTAGTTTCACTTTTTGCCTAAACTTTGGCAGAAATCAGTTCAATTCAGAAAATTTTTGCTTATTTCTGATGATTTCTAATGATTTATAGATCATTTCTGATGATACATTGACTTCTGATGATTTATTTGATACTGGGCGATTTTTCTGATTATACTGATAATTTTTCGTTGATTGTGGTAGATTTGGATGATTTCCAATAATTGTATGGAAATTTCAATGATATTTTATGACTTATTAATGTTTTCTGCTGGTTTTCTGATGATTTTGAGAATTCGTTGATGATTTCCTCACGATTAACACATAGACACGTGGATTCTACTTCGCAATAAAAACCAGTTCTCCAGATTGTAATTGGAGCTGATGTTGAGGGAAATTCTGTTCATATTAATTTGCATAATAAATGTGGCGTTACACAATATCTCCACAAGTATCTACACGTGAGTTTTTATGAACACATTCGTAAATTAGTTCCTTTAATTATAAACGTGCGTTATAAACTTGTATAATGAACAGCTCGTGTGACTCCACAAAGTTCAAGGCACCTCTAATTGGGGTCGAAATGAGTCTAAATTATAATTGAAGCGGATATCGAGACTAACTGTACTCGGTGCAAATGCTAAGAGAAACTCTTTATTGGTTATTTACAATTTATTTCTAAAAGCGGGTCAAGTCATTTTCTACAAATATGATAGTCACCAAAGAACCAAAGTTTTTTGAGAAATTACTCTTTAAACCTGAATTAGTGGTTTTCTACTAATGAAATAGTGCCGAATCGTTTACCAATTGCTTTAGTAAGTATTTCCGCTAATTTTTAGTAAAAAACTACTAATTAATTGTAGAAAACTACTAATTAATTGTAGAAAACTACTAATTAATGGTAGAAAACTACTAATTAATGGTAGAAAACTACTAATTAATGGTAGAAAACTACTAATTAATAGTAGAAAATTAATAATTCACTTAGTAAGGCCTACTAAATAAATTAGTAACCCTTACTATGTGAATTAGTAGTTTTCTACTAAAAATTAGTAGAAATGCTTACTAAAGTAATTGGTAAACAATGCGGCACTGTTTCATTAGTAGAAAACTACTAATTCAGATTTAGAGAGTAGGTTTTTGTATTTCTTGTTACTTACATAAAAAAGTTTTAACTTTACTTGAAATTCAACAACATGAGTGAAGAGTAGGGTGGGTGGAAAATAAAAAATTCTAAAATTCGAAATTGTCACTACGCGAAAAAGTAGCTTATTGCGATCCTAAAAAAGTATAATAAATTTGTAATTGATAGATGTGCATCTTGGTTACCCGCACTCGAAAAAAATGTTTAAAAAATGTCTTGTTTGTAGAGTTTTTTAATTTTCTTGAGTTTCAATTTTTTTACATTCATGGAGATCAAAAAAGCCTTCCCAATATTTTGCATATTTTAATAAATTATTTTCGAGAAGATAATTCCTGTTTAATACACCCCTGTTTAAAAAATTCTTAACACCTGCGTAAATAGGAGAATTTTTTGGGATACCCGAAAACACATAAATACACTTTTTAAAAAATCTTCAAGACCTAGGAATCTAAATTGGAATTACAACAAATTTTCAAAATTCGGAGTTTGGTATTTATTAAAATTATTTCTTTCACTTGTGGTTTTAAAATTTTTTCAAGCATGCGTGGAATTTTTAAGCATATATGCTCGAAAAAAATGAAAACCAAAAGTGAAAAAAATAATTCCAATTAATACCAAACTCCAAATTTTGAAAACTTGCTGCAATTCCAATTTTGATTCCTGGATCTTGTCGATTTTTTTTCTAAAAAATCAAGTTGTCCGATCCGGCTCAAACTTGCACAAAGTTTACCGTAGAATCACCTAACTTCGGACACTGACCCAAACTTCGGACACCCATTTTTCTTTGTTTCTAGATAATTGAATGGTGTAAATGTAACATCAATTAAAAGCCCAAAGCCTAACATCATGTGAAAAGTTACTTTTGTATTAAAAAATTAGAATAAATTCAAGAAAAATAGGTGTCCGAAGTTAGGGCCAGGGTCCAAAGTTAGGTAATTCTACGGTACTTCTATTGAATTGTACTTCTCACGAAAAAAATGGATCACTTTAGTCAAAAACTGTTCGAGGTAGAAGGGGTGAAATTTTTGGAATTTGTACTCACAGCTTTCATTTTGATTATATATAACTAATTTTTATAACATAAAAAAAATTAACCCGAACGATTTTGATAGATTTTTTTCACGACCTTTCGAGGGGAGTAAAAAGAAACTTGAAAAATTCAAAATTTAGTCCTCAATTTTCCATATCAAAAATATTTTTGACTTTCTTTTAATTTTGACACTTTTTTCTTTTTTCAAAAAAAGAAAAATAATGCTTCGGATGTTTACTTTAAGAGACCTGCAAGTGGCATTTTTTTTATTTTCTAGAAATTGAATTTCCAGTAACCTGATCTTTTCAAAAAAAAAATCCTATGCTCGAAAAAATTACGTAAAATTTTTTGGAAATACAGTTAATGATAAAAAACAATAATATAAAAATAAAAATTAAAAAAAAATTTGTTGGTTTTAGAATTTTTTAAAAATTGACAAAAATGAAATTTTTGAATTTGGTTAATTGTGCATTTTTAATGAACAAGTCACATTTATATTTCTAACATTATAAATATTATATATATGAAACTAATTTTTTATCGTATAAAAAAATTTTGCCCTGAAGGTTTTCGATAGATTTTTTCACGACCTTTCGAGTGGAGTAAAAAGAAATTGTAAAATTTTAAAAATTAGTCTTCATTTTTCAAAATCAAAAATATTTTTGACTTTTTTTTAAAATTTCGAAACTTTTGTTTCTTTTTTTTTTTTGAAAAAGAAAAATAAAGCTTAGCATGTTTACTTTAAGAGCCCTGAATATGAAAGTGGCATTTTTTTTTATTTTCGAGAAATTGAATTTCGAGTAACCTGATTTTTTCAAAAAATTCTTCCTATGCGCAAAACAATTACGTTAAATTTTTTTTAAATACAGTTAATGATAACTAACAATAACATACGAAATATATTATTGAGGGTCAATACAATCTCCCCACCGATTATCATAAAAATATTAATTTAAAAAAAATGTTTTTTTGAAAACTGACAAAAATTAAATTTTGCGTATTATAAATTTAAAATTGCGTATTTTTAAAGCACAATTCTCGAGTAATATTTTTTAAACATTTTTTTCGAACGTGGTTAATGAAGCTGCATATTTTTTGCGCATAGGAAAAAATTTTTGAAAATATCAAGTCACTCGAAATTCAATTTCTTGAAAATAAAAAAAAAATGCCACTTTCATATTTAGGGCTCTTAAAGTAAACATCCTAAGCTTTATTTTTCTTTTTCAAAAAAAAAAAGGAACAAAAGTGTCAAAATTCGAAAAAAAAGTCAAAAATATTTTTGATTTTGAAAAATGAAGACTAATTTTTAAATTTTCCAAATTTCTTTTTACTCCACTCAAAAGGCCGTGAAAAATCTATCGTAAACCTTCAGGGCAAAATTTTTCTTATGCCATAAAAAATTAGTTTCATGTATATATATGTATATATATATATTTGAAATGAAGGCTGTGAGCACAAATTCCAAAAATTTCACCCCCTCTACCTTGAAGAGTTTTTGATGAAAGTGATCCATTTTTTTGTGAGAAGTACCATCCAATACGAGTAAACTTTGTGAAAGTTTGAGCCGGATTGAACAACTCGATTTTTTTGAGCACTTCAGAAATTATGCCCCATATCTATCGATTCAAAATTAATTATATTTTTTTAGGATCCCGATGCGCTACTATTTCGCGTAGTGACGATTTCGAATTCCAGAATTTTTTATTTCTGACCCACCCTAGTGAAGAGACCATTTGTTTTCTTTTAGAATAATCATTTTGTTTAGTACAACTTGTGAAGGAAATTGTTGATGGAGTTTAATGGTTTGGGAATATATTTCAATGACAAAAAACCGCAATTCTATTCTTGGAAAATTTTACATAAGATACTAAGGTATTAAGGATTCTAAGCACATTTAAACTCTTGGTTCAATAACTATTATCGATTTAACTTACAAACTAATTTTCCAATTCCAATCTAAATCAATTTAATAAACGAGTCGAAAAATATTTGACTTGAAAGTCAGAGCACGGTGAGCCTCAACCAACTTCAACCTAAACTTCTTACTCAACGCCAGTTCTTTGCAGGATTTAATTCTCTGATGTTGCCCGAATATTTTAAGTGAGAAATTAAAAAAATCGATCGAGCCCTTTCTTTGAAAATTGAAATTTTGATTTTTCGAGATTTTTCAAAAATAAAAAATCAAGATTTGAATTTTCAAAAAAGGGCCGCACCGATTTTTTCCTTATTGGCTCAAAATATCTAAGCAACATCAGATAACTGAATCCTGCAGAGAGTTTTTGTTGAGTCAGAACTTTCAATAATCTTGGGGGAAAAAAACCCTATTTGCTCTACAAAAACTTCTATAGAAGACCCAGTTTTCGTTTGACACAAAATTTTATGAGTGCTTTTTTTAATAGATATTTTATTCATAACAAAGTCCACATAATTAAAATTTGTTATTAGAAAAAAATCTCAAAAAATAAAAATTTCAGTTTTCAAAAAAAGGCTCGATCAATTTTTTTAATTTCTCACCTAAAATATTCGGGCAACATCAGAGAATTAAATCCTGCAAAAAACTGGCGTTGAGTAAGAAGTTTAGGTTGAAGTCGGTTGAGGCTCACCGTGAGAGGATATCCAATTTTCCAATTATGGGAACAATGATATCCAAATCAATTGAATATCCATGGATATTCAATTAAATATCCATGGATATTCAATAAATATCCATGGATTGAATTGAGTATCCGTGGATATTCAATTGATTTGGATATCATTGTTGGGCAACTGTTTTTAACCAACCTACAGAATCATTAGTCCTTTTGGCTCTCAGACAATGTCTGCTCTTTCATTCAAGAGTTTAAAAACCTCGTTAATGATACTAGAATCTAATCCTGATGAATGAAAGGAATGGATGTAACTGAAGCCAGTAGCACAATTTTCAGGAATCCCCAGAAGTCGATGGGAACCGAAGTGGCTGAGTATTCGCATATTGTACGAACAATTAGGTGAAAGGCGCTCCCACAGATCTCATGCTGGTTGTGTGCATAGAAACCTATGTATTGGTAGTCTCCTAGACTGGATCATTTAATATACCTACCTAGCAGCCTACCTACCGCCCGGCAATGTAGCAGTTACTACATCATGAACTGTTGGGTGAGAGACCAGTCGAGCAAAACACACCTCGTGTTCGCCCAAGGGGACTAATCTAGCTGGTAGTTTGATGTGGCGATGATGCCGCGGTAGTAACCTTTAGGAAACCCATGGTGCATACTGGTCGCTTCTCGCCTCCGCATATCTACAACAATATCGCCTCTTACACCCACTGCATGCTATACTTACCAGCGAGTGGTCCGATCAACCACGTGATCAATGATCATCCATGTCAGGGCGATTATCTGTATTTTCTCCTGTGTCATCCTCTCTCTTGTCCATTTCAGTGTCTTAAAATTCTTTGAAGTCTTTCCAAGTCCCATGAAGTCCCTCAAAGAACTTTAAAGTCCCTCGTAATTCTACAAACTTAATTAAAGATTTCTGAAGCCTATTGTAACTTTCTAATAATTTTTGGACAATTTCTAACAATTTTGGAAGTCCCAGAGAAGTTCTTTGAAGACTTGAAGTCCTCTGCTGTTCTACAAAGTCAGTTTCTCTTATGCTACTTGAAGTTGAATTAAAATCAAATCAAATATACCCAAATTTCATAAAGTTCCAGTGAAACTGTAGTCTCACGATAATTTTGGATTTTCCAATCACGTTCCATCGATTATCATTACATCATCCATGTCCCTTCGATTAGCTCTATCCTCTTCTCTTTTATCCTCTCTTCAATTCTGCC
The DNA here is from genome assembly GCA_037177015.1 of Euceroptres primus. Classification (NCBI taxonomy): domain Eukaryota; kingdom Metazoa; phylum Arthropoda; class Insecta; order Hymenoptera; family Figitidae; genus Euceroptres; species Euceroptres primus. The sequence goes on along the minus strand of JBAGKK010000477.1, from coordinate 134,475 downwards.
GGAAGTAACTTTCTGATTCAAGGGTTAGCGATTCAAGGACGCGCTCGATCGTGTCTGAAAAATTGAAAGTGCATCGAGATGGCGCAAATTTATTTTCAAAGGCATGAACCCATCGATACCGATTAGTTTAGTTCCATGGCTGATCGGTTCCGCACTGTAAAATATCCAACGATCTATTTCGCTCTTCCGCAGTGAAAGCGGCCCGTGGCATTGAAGCTATTAGCAGCGATCGCTAAACATCTTTCCTAACCTTTCACCCTAAAATGATCGCACCCAGCATCCGCGCACATGTTGCGACTAAGAAGTTCACTTTCCGCCCGCGGAGGTGAGAGTCCATGGGAAGCTTCTGCCCGCTACCTTAATGCTCACAAATACATTTCTGAGTTTCTATTTTCCAAGAGGTTGGGTATAATCCACTTATGAATCCATACACTGATCCTCATTGATGCAAATTGTAGGAGCAAAATTGAAAGGAATAAGATTATAGTTAGTTACTTTTTTGACAACTTTGTAATTTTTTCCAACAACATTAATTACTTCTTTGTTAGATCGTATTCAACTCAATATAATCTTTATTAAATAAATTAGAATAAGTTTAGTTGAGCGTTTATTTTCAAGAGTAACATACACCGAAAAAATGATATTCTAATATTAAGAGTGTTATATTCTTACAGGCATATTCTTAGTAATATTCTTAATGAA
>JBAGKK010000477.1:108153-132595 GCA_037177015.1 Euceroptres primus | reverse complement strand
CGCATCAAGTATTATAATAAGTTAATTAATTGTATTAATATTATTTAGTATTAATATTGATCGTATTTAGTATTAATTGTATTTCGTATTAGGTAATTTGAATAAATTTTCATATTATTTTCATTAAAAATATATATGCATTTATTTGAAAAAAAAATCTAACCTATAATCTATCATATTTAGAAGTAAATGAAATACTCTCTAAATTAGAGGATTGTATTTAAAATGGATTAGAGGATCCTCTTCAATTGAAAGGATTTTTCCTCTTTCTTTAAGAGGATCCTCTTGATTTAAGAATAATCCTCTTCACGAGAAAACAATCCTCTCAAATTAAGAGGAATACTTTTCATATCATATTGTAGAGAAAAAATTGCATCAAAATAAGAGGAATCCTCTTAAACGAAGAATATTTTTTTCTCGGTGTTAACTCGAAATATCACCTTTGTTTATAGGTTTAGCGTGGTTAAGTTTTTAAACATTTCAAAAATATTTATATTTATTAAATAATTCTATCCACTAAAAAATATATCAGTGGCAAATTGGAATATAAGAATAATTATTAATAGTAAGCAGGTATGTCGCAAAATTATATTATTGTGTGTATAAAGATATCTATAAATTACTATTATTATTATACAAACTTAATACATATTTTTCAAGAACTTTAATTTTGTTGATTCTTAGTAGATCCATCAGTAAATTAATGTAGAAAACACGTCCAATCAAAAATATGAAATTACTATTGTTTGAAATATGATGAAAAAATTTTTTAAAGTTATTAAGAATAATCAACTGGAAATAAAATTCATTAAAAATTTTTCGTAATATTTAAAAAATTATGAATAGGTTAATTCATATTTTGTACTAAATAATAACAATACATTGGTTATGGAGAAAAATTAATTTTTTTTATTTGTTGTAAGCATTTTCTGTAAAAAAATTTGCAATTATTTTTAATGAAGATGAAACTATAAAATCACTACTAATACTTTCTCCTTTAAATTTGTATATTAATTATTTTATTTAATATTGTAAATTTAATTATCATTTTTCTTTTTTTCTTTATTAATATGACTGACGCACTAAAGCGCTATGGATTTTTTCTCTATCTACTGTTGGGTTTCCCTTACTCGATAAACTATGAGTGTCAAGAAGTAATTGTTCGGCATATGCTAGAATAATATTGAAAATTTTTACAAATCTTTATGATGTATTAAAGTTTCCACCTCGACAATCTTACTTTTTTGCATCAATTTATATTATTTACAATTATTTTCTTTAGAAAATTCTAAACTCAACAAAACAGCGTAAATAAAAAAATGGGAAGAAAGGTAAAAATAAAAGAATTGTCATTTTTTTTACGACTGGGTAAATTTATTGACAGGTCGATAGTGGACACGACCGCAATACACAACGACTGACCAAAAACACACGCGGACATTCGTATCGTCTTTTTTAAAGATCAGAACGAAACATCATCACACAGCACGTGCGCTCATTCTGAATTTCTAATTGGCTCGTGGTAAAGCTAACGTGACACGTACGTGAAAAATAGATATACAATTGTAATTAATAAAATTATTATCACTCCTAGTACTAGGTACAACAGGGTACAACTCGTATGATCGAGCCACCTATCGAGTGCTAAAATGACTAATCCCTATTACTTTATAAAATAATAATAAAAATAATATAATATAATATAATATATTCGTAATGCTCGTAATATTTATAATATAATAATTATTATAATTATCAATAATAATATTAAAAACACAGTAATACGTTAAGCTATGTACAAAGCGCGACTGCAGTCTCATTTTTTTGGAAGTTCAAGATTTCTCAGCAAAGAAAGCGATTTTAGGATTTATTCCTAGTAGACGAAAAAATAGTCTTACGATTTTCGATCACATTTTTTTTCAAATTAAACCGAAAGCGCGTTACGAGCAAGGCAAGCAAACTGATAAGCTATTGTCTCGATGTTCTCGAGACGCCATAGCTGCTTTTCCTTTAATTTACGCCTTTTTTGCCAAATTAAAAAATTTCAATTCCCCCCCAAAAAACTGTCATTTTTCTATTTCAAATAATTTAGTGAACATTTTCAACAATTGTGTAACAATTTTTGAAAGGAAGAAATATTTGAATTTGGCTATGACATTTTTTTAAGCAAATACATTACATAATCTACTCGTCTTTAAAATTAAAATTCGAAGAAATTTGCTAATTTATACGATCCTGTGTTTTGGGAATACGAAATTTTTTTAAATAAACAAAATACAATTTTTTAAATGTCCTAGATTTTGGTTTTTTTCGATACAGTAAGAAAATGGAATAGATTTACGAAGAATAAAGAATAAATAATGGGATATTTTTAACCCTATCTCTATTTTGGACACACAACTGTCATTCATATATTTTTGTCTTTTTTTCATAAATATACAAGTTGGATTTTTCCTATCACACAAAATGAAGGATAAAATTTATATACTGAGAGCCATTGATATCCAGAACCTATCCCAGTACAGAAAGGGTTAAAAAGTAAAAAAGGAACCGGTTCTGCATTTCGAATCTGCTTGTTCACTTTCCCCGTGACAGTGGGAGGGCCGACAACATTAATTTGGTTCTCCAGCACCGGTACTGATTTGAACTAAAAAAAAATTGTATCCAGATATTGGCGCCTTGGGGGGGTTTTCGAAACCTGGAGGTCAGAGAGACCGGGTGGGTCGACGAAATGATCGCTAAAATGTCGCAAGAGAATCGGCGAGGACCTACCGCGAACACGATCGGACGCGGTCGTTCTTGCTCGAGCTTATAAATGCAATTAATTATTTGTGCCATTCCGCTTGATCGAGCTCGATGTCTACGCCGATCCTGGTGCTCGTCAGTTTGTGGAGACCGGTCGAAATTGAAGTGACACTCTGCTCGCTGTTTATCCATTGGAAGTCAGGAGACATGCTCGCCTTTCGACGTAGTTGTCTCGACTTTCCCGGTGTCCAAGGTCAGCTGGTACTGAAGAACGAGGGGGAAACTTATTCGCGGTTTTGCTTCCTCTATCAGCGTCTCTTTTCCCTTTTGTTTCCCCTTTAGGTAGTCCCAGCTTCCGATAGATGGTTGGGTCCAGGAGAGCATGTCGCCCCGGGCCTGGGCGTGGTCTACGGAAGCCCAACTTCACTAAACTTCGGTAGCTTCTTCACCATCTCGACCAGGCCGTTATTATGTAGTCCAATTTAGGACATCAGCCTCGAGGAGTGCGTCCCCAACCTTCTGTAGCCCTCCCTTTTTCTTCAATCAGTTCTTTCTTGTTGATGAAGAGATTTTTAGGTTCGATTAGACATGTTTCAGGTGATCCAGATGGTCTAGATTGTTTTATTGATGATCTTGCTTGATGAGTACCAAAATATATCCGGAAAGATGGTTCTAATTAGGTAGGTAGATCTGATTTGAAATTAGGTAGATCTTCATTGATGTTAGTTTTTGATGGTACCAAGTTTCGAGGAACAAATTTGAGATCAATCAGAAACAGTCAGGTTGACCAGATTGTACAGATGATGATTTTGACACTTGGATAACATAAGTGTTCCGATCCTTAAGAATTGGATTGTGTAACGATGCCAAATGTTGAGATACAAATTTGAGTGTAGTTACAAATGTTCTGTCTGGTCCAGATTATGATTTTGATTCACAGGTTCCTCCAGAATTCTAGAAAGATTGTTCTGTTTCTTAAGAATTAGCTTATATCTTTTATGGCATCAGATTTTAATGGTACTAAATTGAGGGCTACAGATTACGATGGTTGCAGATGGTCCGGATGGTTCTGATAATAATTTTCACTATTGAATACATTTTGAGAACCCATTTTGATAGTCTCATATGAGATTGTTATTTCATTAATGAAAAATAGTAGATGGTGCCTTTCAAGTAAGAATACCGGTTCTCCAGTTGCTCTAGATGGTCCACATGGTCCAGATTCATCAGATGAAGATTTTGACAGTTTATATTTTCATTTATGATTGCAAATTAAAGACAATGTCACAATATATGTTGTATCAAAATTGGCACGAAATAAAATTGCATAAATGATCCCAGATATGGTTCTTCTTCTTCAGGTTTCAAAAGAATATCAAAGGTAATAAATTAATTTCAGAAAGAATTTACAAAAAAGAGACGAATCTTCATTGATGAAATGTCTTCCATTTCTCTACACAGAGAAACTATTTTGATAGTTTCAGAAACTGGAACTATTTCAGAAACTACTAGTTTCAGAAACTGGAACTATTTAAGAAACTACTAGTTTCAGAAACTGGAACTATTTCAGAAACTACTAGTTTCAGAAACTGGAACTATTTCAGGAACTACTAGTTTCAGAAACTGGAACTATTTCAGAAACTACTAGTTTCAGAAACTGGAAAATCTTTTTTTTTGGAAAAGCATTTTCATATCCTTCTTTCCTCCTCCAGATGTCTGCTCGTAACGCGTTTCCGGTGAAGTCAGCTTCTGGATGCTGCAGGTCTCCTCAAAGGTCGAACCTCGCTGCATCGACTTCCAGGACTCGTGGAGGATCGGCATTAGATAAAACTGGTACGAAGCGGAGGATAGGTTTGGTTTGGAGGAAAGATGATATTAATAGGAAAAAAATTAGAATGACTCAAAAAATAAAAATGACTCGAAAATAAGGATGACTCAAATATAAAGATGACAAAAAATTGTTCAAGGATTGGTGGACTAGCAAGAGCGCTGAATTTGAAACCATCTTTTGTAAAGCAGATGTTTTTCTAGTTCCTGACATTTTTGCGCGTCTGACTAAAGGGATTTTAGGAAAACAGAGGAAAAAGGGAAAAGGAGTTAGGGAAATTAAAAATCTACATATTGAAAAAAACAAATCTACGGAGTTGTTGGGATGGCTGGATGGCTTCTAGTACCTAGAGTAGCCATTCGAATAGCCATTTGAGTAGCCGTTGGAGCCCTTGTAGGGAACGGAGTGTATGCTCCTGGAACAGAGATCGACGAAATCGGAAGGTGAGGATGTGTTCTGGCTGTGTTTATCTTGGGAAAACAGTTTCACTTTCTCTTTCATTTTTTTTTTCTTCATTCATTTCATGAGAGTGCGTGTTAGTATAAAGTGCAGAGGGGCATGCTGGGAGGGGTGTGGGCGGAATCGAGGTGGCGGTTTCGCAAAAATTTTCAACTTTTCTTTTCTTTTTCTTTTCCTCGACTTTTGTTTTCTTTGACTTTTTTTTTCTTAACTTTTTCTTAACTTTGACTTGCGGGAAAATAAGGGAGATCAGAGAAGAGTGCATTTTTTTGTGCGTGAAGGCAGGAGGTTCAGAGCTCCCGCTCACCGCCACCCACATCTACAACAGAACAGAAAACAAGACCACCGCCATTACATACAAGATTTCCATTAGTAACCACCATCGAAGATTTATTCTTTGTTAAAATTTATTATTTGTAGTCTCGAATCCATTTAAAAAAAAAGAATAAGATTGTGGTTTTACGACAGAGTCACCTTAAATGAATCTTCTATCTTGTTGGAATTGTAGTTTTTGCAAAATTGGTCTTGGTTTAATGTCACCGAAATGTTCTGATTGGGTGTTTATCATAGATATCTAGGAACTAAAAACCCACACAGAGGGAAAGTTTCTCTTGGAGAAGTGGTTATTGCAATTTTTATGAAATTACTTTTTTAAAGATTATTTACCATTCAGATTCATTTAAGAAGGAAATACTGTAAAATTGTGGTAATCAAATAAGCTATTGAAATCTTAATAGTCAACTAAGTAGATTAATAAAGAGCCTAGAATCAATAAAGTAAGAAAATTTGCAGCAAAGTGAAAAGAAATTGAATTTTACACAAGTAGGTACAATTATTTATTGTAAAATATTGTTGTAGTTTAAAGAAAGGGCTATAAAATTATTCTCTTGAAACTAATTGTTTCAAGTTTTTGAAATTAAATCACATCTCGTTTGAATTTAAAACTGTTGACAAAAATTTAAGGTGACTCTGACACAGTTTTGACGTCAGGCGCAAAGAAAATCACGGATCTCTTGTAATGTTTTTATTTAAAAAATATTTGTCTTTTATTTTTGACTGGCTGTTTGTGTAATGCGTCTCGGGATTTGACGATTTCGAAGTCCATTTTGGAATATGTATATGAGATGAAATTCGAGACTGTGTTGAAAGTGAAATGAACATTGGTTCGTGAAGGTTCGCGCGACGCAAAGGAAAGGATTCTCACAAAGTCTTAAATGTAGTCATGTTATGAAGTTCCCATGCTGATCATTCCAGAAGAGACCGTTATTTTCCATTAAGAAGTAATTAATTGTGCAATGTTCGTGCATGTGCAATTCATTCTGTATGTACTCCTTCGATTAGTAGGCGTGCGAATCTATACCTTTTCTCTATTTAAAAAATTTATATTACTTAATACTATCAGGCAAAGAAAAATTTCAATTAGACAAAACTGTCAGAAAATTGTATATAATTTTTCAAATAGTAATATAATAGATGTATTATTTATAAAGTTTAAAAGTATGGAATCGCAGGTCTACAGACAGACACCCTTAAATACTAAATTATGTTAATATTTCGTTAAAAGCTCATTTAGTCAAAGGGCTCACTCGAGAGGGACTGAAGATCAAAAACCAATTTGAAAAATTAGTGAATTTTATAAAATAAAAATTATTTAATTAGATTAATTAATTTAGAAGTTCACCTTAAAAAATCGAGATGATTCTGATTGCTAACAGTAGGCAAATTAGAATGTGCAACAGGGACTCGATTTTGTAATAAATTTTCCCATTTCAGTGGCAACCGACAGGTTTTATGTTTACATAACGCCAAGTCGTATTGAACCGGTATAAAAGATTTTTGATTCGATCTATCGAATCGTAAGAGGATCCCTCCACTGTCCTCTCTCAAATAAACTCGTTTTTGTAATTGTTCGTGAGATAAATGTAGACATTAGTTTTCAGAAGTTTCAAATTCATTCTAGTGCATTATTTAATCATCAGAAATTAATTTTCCTATTATTTAACAGAATTCCAAAAGCTAATTGAGAAATTGAAGAAAACTATTCTTAAATTGTGGAAAATTTAAGAACTGAGGAAATAAATTTAAAAAATAAGCTACTCTCATGTCCTGAATTTCGAAAGAATAAGAAAGGCTAGTAAAGATGGTATCGAATGAAAAAAAAAAGTGATGGATGATGGGGAGAAGTTTCGAAGTTTACACGAATGAAAAAAGATGTTTCAGACTGGACAGTGTCAACTTTCCTCTCTATTTAAATTTTGGGTCCGCGGCTAGCCTTTATGCTGCTTTTGTCGACAGGAAATAATTCTTCACAATGCAGGAGAGCTAATTTCAATTTACAAAAAACAAAAAAAAAAAAGAAGAAAAAAGAACAAAGTTGTTTAACCGGTTCCCACACGAGGTCTATCGATCTTGCTTCTTTTTTACGTTTAATCAATAAATAATTGTTCTTGTAAACGGGAGTTTTATGTATGTGTTGTCGAAATTAAAATTGAAATTAATTCAATTCGTTTTTACCTACCGCAATGTCGATAATATTTTACTTTCGTGATGATCTTCAGTTTTTTTCGTGTGAGCCCTGACTGTTTTTTAGAAGTTTTCATTTATACCCAGAAGAAATAGTTTTCTTGTCTCGTTTTAAGTTTGAAGTCGATTATGAAAATTGAATACTACTTTAGGGTTAAGGAAAATTGATCTCACAATTTGAAAATTGATTAATACTGTACAATAATTAAATACTTCAAATTAATTAATACTATAAAATAATTAAATACTTTAAATTAATTAATACTATAAAATAATTAAATACTTTAAATTAATTAATACTTTAAATTAATTTATTTCCCTGTTTTTGAAACAAAAGAATTGAAATTATGTATCTTAATTATTTTACAAATGCTTCAAAGTTATCAAAATGTTAAAATCAATCAAAGTGGAGGGACTTCTTTTTTTAATTATTTTTCAATATTTAAAAGTGACCACAATAATTTTTACTTATTCAGACCAATTTCTGTACTGTTTCATCAAACTTTTCTGTACTGTTTTATCAAACTTTTCTGAACTGTTTTATCAAACTTTTCTGTACTGTTTTATCAAACTTTTCTGAACTGTTTTATCAAACTTTTCTGTACTGCTTTATCAAACTTTTCTGTACTGTTTTATCAAACTTTTCTGTACTGATTTATCAATCTTTTTTGTACTGTTTTATCAAACTTTTCTTTTACTTTCACTTTAAAAAGTCTTCAAAAATGAAAAATGCAAAAATCCAAACAGTGCATTCGATAAATTATATTTTTTTCAAGTCCTTCGATTTGATAAAGAATAAAGTATTGATATTTTAATTATAGAATATAAAAACTCGCTTTGTTCCTAAGCCTATTTAATGATGAAAGAAAAGTGAATCCAGAGAAGTATTCATCATTCATGGCGAGCATCATTAAATATCCGACAAAAAATATGGGATAGCGGAACTCCTATTAATGCAACTAAGATCTCTCCTTTTTTCTGGGTGAACAATCCTGCGATCTATTCGCAAATGACATTCTATATTTAACTAGAGGAAATCTTCAGGGGAAAGTGGGGTAAAAAGGGAAGACCGGTCCCCAGTGGATCGGTTCTAATTAATAAAAATGAGTACAAATTGATGCAAATTTATACAAATTAATGCAAATTGAAACAAATTACTACAATTTAGCATCAATCAATAGAAATTAAAAGTAAATTATGTTTCTTACGCTAGCTTTGAGTTTAGTTCATTATCAACCATATAATATAATGTTAATCATGGATGTTAATCATTCAAGTGAACCATATTATCCCCTTTTTACTAGATTATCCAAAACAAAAGAGTGCAAAATTAATCCACGATCTATTATTCAGTTTAACAATACCCCTCGTAACTCTACTCAAATAATAATCACAATTATATCCGATTATCCACTGTGTACTCATTTATCCACTGTGTACTCATTTATCCACTGTGTTTTCATTTATCCACTCAATCCCACTTTCCCCATCCTCAAAGCCACCATCTTCAGCGAACACATCAGGGATCGATGCGACGGCGTGCTACTACTCGCTAACTGTCCGGGTCCAAAATGAAACTCTTATTTACAGAAAAGGAAATATTTCCCTGCAGAAATGTCTACTGCAGAGAAACTAATTTGAAAACAGACCCAGGGGATGACCCCAGGGACCCGGCAACGCCGCCGCAGGACCACCTCGATCGCGGATTCTCACGGAAAGCTGCGCTATCTGGATAGTGGTTGACAGTACCTGTGTTGCTTGAGGTTGTCCTGCCGCTTGAAGGACTTGCCGCAGACCTCGCAGGTGAAGGTCACGTCGTCCTTGTGACTGCGTTCGTGGATCATCAGGTTGTAAGGTTTGGTGAAACGTCGCTGGCAGTACTTGCAGACGAACTCGACGGTGCACTTGGCTCGCATCTTCTGCCGCCGGCCGAACTCCCTGCCGTGCCCCTCTGTCTCCATCGGCATTATCGCGAACATCCTTATAAATTCCCACCGCTCCCTCGTTGGTTGACTATACTCTCTGTCTATCGCCTGGAGTCTCTCCCTCCACCAGCTCGAAACTCTGTCTCTCTGCTCCTCTCTTAGTCTCTCTTTTGGCTCTCTGGGTACCCCTGTCTCTCTCGTGGACCCTCGCACTCTGTTTAAGAGTGTCCTCTCCTCCCTCGCTTCTTGTCTCGCGGCTGACTGGCCGACTGGTTGGCTGCTGGCTCCCGAGAGTGAGATCACACTGCCTTCGTCTTGCGAACGATGGATCGTACTTTGATCGCACGGCAAGCTACCTGTGGACAAGATCGAATTGGCTATGTTTTATGGTGTTTACCTATACGCTTGTGGGATCGATTAATATGGACAAGATGCTTCAGTGAAGGGGCAAAGAGGTCTACGTCAATGGCCAGTGAACGTCAGGCTTCAAAAGGCAAGATATGCCCACGTGGAAAGATTCTTTGGAAAGGGGGCTCTTCATATTCTATGGGATCATATGTTTCAACAGTATTCCATATTTCAAATAGAAGTACCATATTCCAGATAGAAATCCCATGAAATACCATATGCACATGAAAAACCATGCTTCGTATCCCAGACTGCATGAAGTCTCATGGTTTACATGGTATTTCCCATCCGTTGCTATATTCCCATGATCTTCTCCGTGAAACTTTATATTTCGGATGGTATTAACCAGGAAATTTCATATTTCTAATTATATTCCTTTGAAAAACATGGAGTCTCATTTGGCACATGGAAATGGAGGTACCACAAGGTATCTGGAATTGGCACCATGGTACTAATGGTACATGAAATTCTATGTGGAATATAAGGTATTCCATTAGAAATTCCACGTTTCAAATGGTATTCTCTATAAATTTTCATACTTCAAATAGTATTCTTCAGGAAATATCATATCCTGAAGAAATATTTCATATTTCCAATAATATTTCTATGAAATACATCAAGTCCCATTTAAGAAATGGAATTTTAGATTACAAATGAAATTTTACATTCTATAAGATATTCCACTGGAGATTCCACGTTTCAAATAGTATTCTCCATAAAATTCCATATTTAAAATAGTATTCTTCAGGAAATACCATTTCCTGAAAAATATTTCATATTTCCAATAATATTCCTATGAAATACATAAAGTCCCATTTGGCAAATGGAATTGCAGGTACCACATGGGATTTCGCAAGAAATTCTATGGGTCGGCCATAAGGTATTCCACTGGAAATTCCATATTCCTAGTGGGATTCTCCTTGAAATTTCATATTCCAAATGGTATTCTTCATTTAATTCCATATTCCAAATAATATTTCCTATGAAATACACCAAGTCCCGTTTAAGACATGGAATTTTAGATTCCAAATGAAATTCTATATTCTATAAGATATTCCTCTGGAAATTCCACGTTCCAAATGGTATCCTCCATAAAATTCCATATTTCAAATAGTATTCTTCAGGAAATTTCATATTTCCAATTATATTCCTTTGCAATACATGGAGTCCCATTTGGCACATGGAATTGGAGGTACCACAAGGTATCTGGAATTGGCACCATGGTACTAATGGTACATGAAATTCTATGTGGAATATAAGGTATTCCATTAGAAATTCCACGTTTCAAATGGTATTCTCTATAAATTTTCATACTTCAAATAGTATTCTTCAGGAAATATCATATCCTGAAGAAATATTTCATATTTCCAATAATATTTCTATGAAATACATCAAGTCCCATTTAAGAAATGGAATTTTAGATTACAAATGAAATTTTACATTCTATAAGATATTCCACTGGAGATTCCACGTTTCAAATAGTATTCTCCATAAAATTCCATATTTAAAATAGTATTCTTCAGGAAATACCATTTCCTGAAAAATATTTCATATTTCCAATAATATTCCTATGAAATACATAAAGTCCCATTTGGCAAATGGAATTGCAGGTACCACATGGGATTTCGCAAGAAATTCTATGGGTCGGCCATAAGGTATTCCACTGGAAATTCCATATTCCTAGTGGGATTCTCCTTGAAATTTCATATTCCAAATGGTATTCTTCATTTAATTCCATATTCCAAATAATATTTCCTATGAAATACACCAAGTCCCGTTTAAGACATGGAATTTTAGATTCCAAATGAAATTCTATATTCTATAAGATATTCCTCTGGAAATTCCACGTTCCAAATGGTATCCTCCATAAAATTCCATATTTCAAATAGTATTCTTCAGGAAATTTCATATTTCCAATTATATTCCTTTGCAATACATGGAGTCCCATTTGGCACTTGGAATTGGAGGTACTACATGGTATTCTTCATGAAATTCTATTAATATATAAGATATAAGAATATAAGATATAAGAATATAAGATGTTTTACAGGAAATTCCATAATTTCAGTGGAATTCCTCTTGAAATTCCCTATTCCAAATAGTATTCCCCATAAAATTCCATATGCCAAGCAATATTCCCTATGAAATACATCAAGTCCCATTTGAGAAATGGAATTTTAGATTCCGAATAAAATTCTTGATTCTGTAAGATATTCCACTGGAAATTCCACGTTTCAAATGGTATTCTCTATAAAATTCCATATTTCAAATAGTATTCTTCAGTAAATACCATTTCCTGAAGAAATATTTCATATTTCCCATAATATTCCTATGAAATACATAAAGTCCATTTGGCAAATGGAATTGCAGGTGCCACATGAAATTTCGTAAGAAATTCTATGGGTCGGCCATAAGGTATTCCACTGGAAATTTCACATTCCTGGTGGGATTCAATATGAAATTTCAAGGGGTGCCACATGGAATTTCGCAAGAAATTCTGTGGGTCGGCCATAAGGTATTTCACTGGTAATTTCACATTCCTGGTGGGATTCCCCTTGAAATTTCATATTCCAAATGGTATTCCTTGTAATAGTAATAGTAATGATATTCATATTTCAAATGGTATTTAATGGTATATTTCCTATAAAATACACCAAGTTCCGTTTGAGAAATGGAATTTTAGATTCCATATGAAATTCTATATTCTATAATTGGAAATTCTACTTTAAAATGCTATTCCCCATAAAATTTCATATTTCAAATAGTATTCTTCAGAAAATTTCATATTTCAAATAGTATTCTTCAGGAAATTACATATCTCCAATAATATTCCTATGAAATACATAAACTCCCATTTGGAAAATAAAATTGGAGGTGCCACATGGGATTTCGCAGGAAATTCCTTGGGGCGGCCATAAGGTATTCCACTGGAAATTTCACATTCCTTGTGGGATTCCCTTTCAAATTTCATATTCTAAATGGTATTCCATGTAATAGTAATGGTAATGGTATTCATATTTCAAATGGTATTGATGGTATATTTCCCATGAAATATACCGTTTGAGAAATGGAATTTTAGATTCAAAATGAAATTCTATATTCTATGAGATATTCCACTGCAAATTCCACGTTTCAAATGGTATTCCCTTTGAAATTCCATATTTCAAATAGTGTTCTTCAGGAAATTTCATATTCCCAATAATATTCCTATGAAATACATCAAGTCCCATTTGGTAAATGGAATTGCAGGTGCCACATGCAGATTTCGCAGGAAATGCTATGTGCCGGTTACAAGGTATGCCAATGGAAATTCCACATGTCTACTGGGATTCCCCTTGACATTTCATATTCCAAATGGTATTCCTCATGTCATTCCAAATTCCAAATAATATTTCCTATGAAATACACCAAGTCCCGATTGAGAAATGGAATTTTAGATTCCAAATGAAATTCTATATTCTATAAGATATTCCATTGCCTATATTTATAAGATATTCCACTACCTATATCTATGAGATATTCCACTGGAAATTCCACGTTTCAAATAGTATTCCCCATAAAATTCCATATTTCAAATAGTATTCTTCACGAAATTTCATATTTCCAATAATATTCCTATGAAATACATGGAGTCCTATTTGGCAGATGAAATTGCAAATATCACATGGTACTCCTCATATGAAATTCTTTATACCATATGGTATTTTAGTAGAAATTCTATGCGCCATATAGTATTCCACTAGAAATTTCTTGTGGAATATCGAATGAAATGTCGAAATCCACATGGTGGAAATTTTAAATTCCATATTATATAGTTTTCCAAAATCCATATGAAATTCAATCTGAAACATCAATCGAGGGAACCATCTTGAAATCTGGATCATTTCTTGAAATATTTATATACTTTTCTTTTTACAGCTTGAAAATTTTTGCACTGAAATTGAAAATCTTAGTGTAATTGCTTGAAAATACATTACGAACACAAATTTAATGATGTATTGTATAATATAAGGCATATGGATACAATTTACTACTTTTATAAGTGTTCCATAAACTTCAAATGTTCAAATGCGGTTGCATTATCTTTAGCTGCGGTCAGAACTGCTGGAAAAAATTACTGCCTGAACAAAAGGTTTCTTGTTTTTCAAGATTTTACTATTCAAAATATTTTGATATATTACAATGTTTGAGAATAAGAGAGGTATTGACTCTTTTTCTGAAAATTTATTTTAAAATTTAGAATTTTTAAAACCACAATATCCATAAATTGAGTTTATGACATTAAGCAAATCTTATACAAGTTACAAAAAATAAGGAAAAATCTTGTAAATATAACCTTCGTTAAAAATAACTCTTCTCATTAAACCATTGCATTTTTTCCTTTCACAAATTGTTTTAAATAAAAGTACTGGATTGTAATTATCATTGTAGTTGATGAAATAGTGTACTCGTTTTCTAAAAATTGGCTGTTTGTTTTTCACTTTGTCAATTTAATTCAATCATTTACAAAATATAATTCAATATACTATTGAATATTGTCACAACCACATTTTGCAAATTCAGCTATGTATTAAAATTTTTATTTTTGAAAAATAAAAATAAAATTTTTATTTTTATTTTATTTCAATTAGTAAAAAGTTATTTAAAATTTCTAAAGATGAAACTGATCAACAAGCACCATAATTAAAATTAATATTTTCACACATAATTCCCCTATAACGCATAAATCATTAATGTGAGGTCAACACGTGTACCGCAAGTGCTTGTGAAACAGTAGAGATTATTATCATAATTCACAACATTGTAATGCAAGCATCTATTCTAGAGCAATAGATTCAGTTGTGAGTACATTGTTTAAAATGCACAAAGACAAATCTATGCCGTCAGAAAATACCCTCCCCATTGTCCTATAATATTTTAACTTGAAAGAAAAAATTAAAGCCTCCAACTCAACAAGTCACGCTGCAGTTCATCAGTCCTATTTATTTTTCTCCCACCAAAAAAAAAGAATAACCCTAAAGAATTCACCAACGGTGTGAAAGAATTTCTCGCCTAATTTTCGTCGCAGAAAAAACATCCCTCTTCTTTTTGTTCTTCCCTACCGAACACGGAGATTGGGTCTGGAAACATCTACATAAATCCCAAAGTTCGATCAGAATTCCGCGATTAGGGCGGAAATCGGAATGCGGTTTTCGTGGCAGAACAAGAAGCGCAAAATAGCTTGCCCGATGCGTGGAGAACACAGTAATAAAAAGGCCCCTGGGGTCGATCGCGGCCATTGTGCACGGACTAAGCCCGAGCTACCGTCGGGTAAGCACATACTCGAATAAAGTGGCGTGTCCGAATGAGTAATAAGCGTGCCGGGGCGTAGCCCGGTTGGTTAGCAAGCCTGACGGCGGTGGGGTCTAATTGGGCCCCCGTGCTACGCACGCTCCTGCAGTTCTGTTTTGCTACACTCTCTCCCTCTCTACTCTTCCCCTCATTCATTTCCCCTCAATTCACACTTAACCTTTCTCTCACCTCAATTCTCTTTTTCTCACTTCCCCTTCCTTTCCCCTTTTTCCTTTTCCTTTCCAGTTCCTTACCTATTTTCTTATGTTCTTAATACTTTTATCCAGTCTTTCTCCTCAACTTTCATTTTCTCCTTTTTATCTTTGTTACTGTCCTTCCATGCATCTTTTTTTGTTAACTCTACCTCTTTTTCTACGATGCATCATTTTAAATGACTAGTTCCTCCATACGACCTTTCAATGTCATATTACTCCTTTTATTTTGTATAATCTAAGTAATTTTATTATTAATTTTAATTTTGCGACCAGCCTACACGTGTTCTGTAGGCTCTTCTAAAGTTCCTATATGTACATTATATTTTTCCTTAGTACAGTCGGACCTTCACCATTTCATATCGGATCTCCTTCTTCTCACAGTAGTCCTGTTGGAAGAAAAAGGAGACCCGATATGAAATAGTGGAGGTCCGACTGTACATATGCTTTTCGTATATATTAAATAAAATATTCTGTATTTCTATGTTCATCGGACGTCAATGCTTATGAAATCTTTTTCCCTGAGAAAATAAATTTAAGGGAAAGCACAAACAGTAAAGTACAGATTTAAACATACTTTGTATGCCTTTATCCATATACCCCTTTTTCTAGATGTGTTTCTTCTTCTCCAATTATGCCTTTTCTTCATCCTTGTATTTTATGTGCCTTTTCTACACTCTCTAAATCTGAATCAGTCAAAATATTCACTGATTTTATTCAGTGACCCATTTTTCTTAGCCACATTCAGTCAAAATTCACTGATGAATTAGCTAGAAATTGGCCGCTGGATGAAATTTTGACTGATTCAAATTTAGAGAGCATGTCGTGACCCTAGAACCATAAAGTTCTATTTTGAATTTTGAAAGCCTTTTGATTCTCATCTTTTTTCTATGCGAAGTAATAGGAAACAAATGAGAATCAAGTGACGTTTAGTTTTCGAAATAGAACCTTATGGTTCTAGGGTGTCGCGATGTAAACCCCTTTTCCCCCTTTCACTGAGAAAAATTCCTGGTGACTACTTTTCCCTAGTTGCTAGAGGCCCCCGCAAGCCAAATATAGTTGAAATAACTGTACCTCTAATAATCAAATGAAGTATTCAAAGTAGTAAATATAACTGTTTTTTTCTAGTAAAGTAAACCATATGGAACTAGGAGAAATGGAGAACTAGGAAAAACCATATCCAACTAGGAGAAACGGTTATGGTAACTACAGGTGATTGACCATTTTAAAGTAGTTCTACTTACTACATACAAATAGTAATAATAATTGGCAAAATGGTACTCGTGATTACTTTTTTTTTCAACTACTACAGTAGTTGAAAACTACTTTCACCACTATAGTTCAGTTTACCATAGCTATTTTTTTCAGTGTTTTCTTTAATATGGTTCTTATCCTCTATCTACCTCTTTTCTTCAATGTTTTCTGTTCTCTCTTTCAGAATCCTCTTCACAATATTGATAGGTCAAGTTTGTAAATATTCTTACAAATACGATCAACAATTTGTTTATTCATTCAATATATTATTCAGTGTGTACCACCTTTATTAACGCCACATTCTTCATGACCTATGATTTCTAATGCAAAGGTTCCTCTCAGTTTCTCCACGTTCTTGACATTGCGAATCTTACTAGAGAAGTATGTTGCGCAACAAGATTATGCTTAGAAGCTGATATTCAAGAATATGTTACGCACTTTAACAATGCGCGATTCGAATTTGAACAATGCTATGCTGCATAAAAGATACCGACCGTGAAAAATGCCTTTGAAAAGTTCATTTCATATGGGAAAATGTCAGTAGGTGTTTGAACATTAATTACTCTTTAAAAAAGAATCTTTAAATGAAGACATGAGAATGGCAACTCGGTAAAGGCCATTTGAAGTTGACCCCTAAATTAGGTTATTTTAACTTTTACTTGGGGCCAACTACAAATGGTCTTTAACGAGTTGTCATTCCTATGTCTTCAAATGCATTCTAGATATTTGTGCAATCTGGTTTTAATTTAAAACTCACTTGCTGATGGAAAATCATGAATGAATTCTGCCATCCAAAGTAAAAAGATAGGTAGGTCGACCGGGAGGGACTCGGTGAGTTAATCCAGGATGGTCGAAGCATTGCTAGGTTTAAGAGAATAACTCTAAACCACAAAGTCACTTACCTATCTTTTTACTTTGGACGGCAGAATTGAGAATTTTATAATTAGACTTGTCTATATACCAGATTACAGAGAATTTACTTTGCGTGTATTCATTATTTCCTTTGGGATTTGAAAATACCCCTAATTTAGGATGACGTTCCAATTTAGATAATAATAGTATCGAATAGTATTTAAAGAGTATTTAATAGTATTTAAATAGTATTTAATAGTATTTAAATAGTATTTAATAGTGTTTAAATAGTATTTAATAGTATTTAAATAGTATTTATTAGTATTTAAATAGTATTTAATAGTATTTAAATAGTATTTAATAGTATTTAAATAGTATTTAAACGATTTCGAATACGATTTAAACAACGTTCTAAACTCCTTGCCTAGTTTACAAGATTACTCACCTGAAAGGAAATCGTAAAGATATCTAAATTTTGAAGGCTTCCCCAAATTGGCAAATGTACCTCATCAAATATTACCTCATTATATATAATACCTCATTACCTCAAATCATTACCTCAAGTACTAAATTCCTAATCCGACGGTTCTAAGAGAGCCAGATGAAATCATTCCAACTTAAGAAGATTTCTAGGGCTTGGATAGCCCCCGCCAGTGGGATGGCGAATTTCTTTGATTCTTTTTTGATTGAAAGAAAGAACCAACCGACTGTTGGTCGGTGTATCGTGACTCGTCCCTTGGTTCGTATGAATAAGACGGATAAGAAGGGAGTAGCCAACCAAAGAACAGCTACTGTGCGTGCACTGGTTTACGGATAAGAAGGGAGCAGTTCCTCTTGGCGGTCGCTCTTAGCCAACCAAAGTGAGCAGCGGCTACCGTGCACCGCCCTGTGCTAAAACGGAGCTACCGGTTTTAGACCAGTCGCTACTGAGTTTCTGGGCCTGGACCACACCCTCCCCTCTCTCGCGAGTCGATTCTGATGCCAGAAGGGCCCCAACTGCTTCGACCCTTCCATTTAATATCGAACGAAAATGGTGGAGTCTTATCGTCCATCAATTCATTCTTTCTTCACTCATTAATTCTACCAAAATATCTAACATCATAGACATCAAATCATTTCCATAAATATTTACCAGTTTGGCCTGCCACCATTAAAAATAAAGTTATCAAAGGTATCCTATAAGTCTTAAAAATAAAATTATCAAAAGGTGTCCTATTAGTCTTAAAAATAAAATTATCAAAAGGTGTCCTGTTAGTCTTAAAAATAAAATTATCAAAAGGTGTTCTATTAGTCTTAAAAATAAAATTATCAAAAGGTGTTCTATTAGTCTTAAAAATAAAATTATCAAAAGGTATCCTGTTAGTCTTAAAAATGAAATTATCAAAAGGTCTTAGTCTTAAAAACTCTCTAGTCTTAAAAACAATCCTCCTTAGAAAACTAGATCTGATCTCTAAAGACTGTTGCAAAAGTTTGCTAAAGCAATTTTGATATTAATTAGTAATAAAAGAAACTTACGAAAGTAAAACTTGAACTGAAGGTCCGTAGAGTAGTTGAATGTCGAAGACACTTTTGGAGTGGTGTTTGGCAACTGATTGAACCACACGAAGTGAATATAAAAGACCGGGAGGGACTCGGTGAGTTAATCCAGGATGGTCGAAGCACGAGTAGTGAGTAAGGACTTGGAAGCTGCGTGAAGCCAAAGGCTGACAGACAGGTCTGGACCGTTTGGGTGCGCGGCGTAGACTGAACCTCCGGTTGGTCGGTTGGTTGGTACTTGGTAGCCCGAATAGTAGACCGAAGACGGTAGGTCGTAGTGTAACGCTAAAGGTCTCCGCTTCTTCTGGTTGGAGGACCGGGACCTCCCTACCGAACTCGGGCCTGGTGTTCTCCTGTAACCTTCCGCGCAGCGCGGTGCCGAGGCTGCTGGATGATCGTAGTAGTGGTAGTAAAGAAGAAGTAGTAGCGGTTTTTATCCCGACCAAGTCTGTCCTTGTCTCACCGGTCGCCGAATAGCAGCGTGGTTACTCACAAATCCTTCGAGACGCAGCTTCTTGAGCTCCCGCTTAGGGCCCAGCCACGGGATGGAAGCGGGGCCCGATCCCCCTCCTCTCCCCTGCTCCCATCCCTTCTTCTCGCTTAAGGACCGCCCTCCTACCCGTGAGACAAGAGCATCCCTCTTTTCTCTGTTGGGAGAGAAGATTGTGTGGGTCCTGCATTCAAGGGGACTCCTACATACAGGGACTCCTACCCCCCGCGGGGGCGGTAGCCACCACTACTCCTGCGACGAGTCAAAGCCGGCTGCGGAGGTAGCACTCGTTGCAAAGGGCCCTCTGAGCCACCAGTCTGCAGAATCTTAGAGGCCCAAGTCCTTGGAATCTTCGGTACACAAGCACCCAAAACCATTTTTGTTCTAACAGTTTAATTAAATAGAACTCTGGTATCAGGATTTTTCAACTAGAATGCAGGATACCATTATGCAACGGAGTTCCTGTGCCGGAATTCCAGTTTCAGAGGTCAGGATGCCTGAGAGAAATCGGAATTTCTGCAGGTAGGATGCAGATTCTCTGCACCAATTAAATAGAAGAACCCTGGTATCAGGATTTTTTACTACACGGCGAAAACTAGGTATTCACCGGTAATATCTGGATTGTGGCTGAATATATTTGATAGTGAACTATGGGACAGCTATCTCGGATATTCAACTGCAGTATTTGTGGATATTGAAAAGGAGATATTAGCTGTTAATATCTAAGATATTGAACTTGACTATCTTAGATGATATCTAACAGCTGTATTAGGGTGATTTATGACAGACCTTTCGTTTCGATGAAAGATCGGAGCATCATAAGACCCTAAGGGGTAAGGGTCGTTACTGATCCCTTTTTACAATTCACAAATTATTTATATTATTTATTCGGATCAACATTATACTTATCTTTTACATCTTCACTTCTTTATATTTCTTCCTTAATACTTATATAGTACATCTCTGTGATGAAAATTCTACAAATGTTTTTAGCTAAATTCTAAAACGTTTTTAGCTATCTCTTACCGCCTGCGAGATACTTGATACTTATTCTAATTCTGAACTTATTAAAATAAATTTTATATGCTTGTAATCGTGAAAATCCATAGGATATGAATTTTCAATCATCAATTTGCTAATTACAAATCTGCAAAAGTTTTCAGTTACAAATTTTAATTCTCTTCACCTAGCCCTAAAAATGATGTCCGCTAATCTATCTCTTACCGTTTGCGAGATACTTGATACTTATTCTAATTCTGAACTTATTAAAATAAATTTTATATGCTTGTAATCGTGAAAATCCATAGGATATGAATTTTCAATCATCAATTTGCTAATTACAAATCTGCAAAAGTTTTCAGATACAAATTTTAATCCTCTTCACCTAGCCTCGATGAAAAGGCCTCGAGGCTAAAGCTATCATAAAATAGTGACCAGGTACAGAGGATTAAAATTTGAAAATACAATTTTTTGCAGTTTTACAATTAGCAAATTGATAGTTAAATTTTCACAATCTGCGTATTTTGACGATTATAAATATATAAAATTTTCCCTAAAAAGTTAAAAATTTAAATATTTAAATTTAAATATGCGTGCGCACTCTACGGATTCACTATCTAGATATTGCAATTGAATATCTTAGATCTTAAAAATCTAATATTAAAAGATATTGCCGGTAATATTTCATATACTGAAAAAATAATTTTAGATAATAAGCGATAATATCTAGATATTATGAAAGAATATCCACATTTTCAATATCTACTTTTCAATATCTAGTTTTCTCCATGTAGGTTGCAGGATGCATTATGTGCCGGAATTCCTGTATAAGAGGTCAGGATTCCGAGGAGAGAAATCAGAATTTCTGCAGGTATTGGATGCAAATTCTCTGCACCAATTGAATAGAAGAACTCTGGTATCAGGATTTTTTAAATAGGATGCAGGATAGCTGTATTCTGCACCGGAATACCTGTGTCAGAGGTTAGGATCCCTAGAGAAATCAGGATTTCTGTAGGTAGGATGTAGATTCCCTACACCATAAATCAGGATTCCCATTCATTGAGGAATCTGCATTCCAGTCAACTTGTGCTGCAGAAACCAGGATATCTGCAAAAGGAAACAACAATAGGTTGTTTATTCAGAAATTAGAATTCCTACAGAAGGTAATTAGAATTTCTACAGAAGAAAATTAGAACTCCTACAGAAGGAAATTAGAATTCCTGCAGAAGGAAATTAGAATTCCTACAGGAGGAAATTAGAATTCCTGCAGAAGGGAATTAGAATTCCTACAGGTGGAAATTAGAATTCCTACAGAAGGAAATTAGAATTCCTACAGAAGGAAATTAGAGTTCCTACAGAAGAAAATTAGAACTCCTACAGAAGGAAATTAGAGTTCCTACAGAAGGAAATTAGAATTCCTACAGAAGGAAATTAGAATTCCTACAGAAGGAAATTAGAATTCCTACAGAAGGAAATTATAATTCCTACAGAAGGTAATTAGAATTCCTGCAGAAGGAAATTAGAATTCCTACAGAAGGAAATTAGAGTTCCTACAGAAGGAAATTAGGGTTCCTACAGAAGGAAATTAGAGTTCCTACAGAAGGAAATTAGGATTCCTACAGAAGGAAATTCGAATTCCTGCAGAAGGAAATTAGAATTCCTACAGGAGGAAATTAGAATTCCTACAGAAGGAAATTAGTATTCCCAGAGAAGCAATTCTTATTTAGGATTTCTTTAATCAGACGCAGAGTTCAATCCTGTATATAAAATCACGATTCTTATATCAGAATTTCTTCATCAGAGATAGAGATTCCTACAATCGTACAGGAGGACTTGGGTTTGAAGTTGCAGGATTCCTGAATTGACCATCAGGATTGTTATGTCACGGTGAATTTTTGCACCCCATTTCATGATATCTAAAGGTGAAACCAGCACTCGTTCTCAAGGAATTGTGTACTCCTGTTTGAGGATGCTGGTTTCCTGACCCTGAAATTAGGATCCCTTCACTAAAAATCAGTACCTACTCAAGCTGAATCAGGCTTCTAGATGTAGAATGAAAACCAGGATTCCAATATAGGAGGAGCCAGAATTCTTTGTCAAGTAATAAAAATTGTATGGGGAGTAATAAGGAAAAAACAGAATTCCTGTAGGATCGATCAGGATTCTTGCTCAAGAAATCAAAATTCCTGTTCCAGGAAGCATTGCTCCTACATCCGAGGGCTCGCCTACACCAGAAGTCAGAATCCCTACCAGACTAATCAGGATTTTCGCTCTAGAAATCAGGATTCCCTTTCCAGATGCAGAATTCCAGCACTTGGACTCAAGATTCCTGGCAAATTCCAGCTCCATAACAAGATTTTCCTTTTCCACGTTAAGAATTCAGTAGCGGAGTTTGAGGAAGCTCTTGGAAGATACGCTCTTCATTCACCAAGCGAGATCTAGCTGCATCCTCGTCTCTCCTACTTTTTGTCATTTTCTTTCTCACGAGTCTCTCGAGCAGGTCGAAACTTGAAGAAGAGAGAGGGCGTTAGCTGAAGAGAGAGGAACTACATGGGAAGAGCCTGGAAGAGAAGTGCGGGGGCCGCCTTACTGCCGCAAGGGTTCCCAGGGCACGTGGGAAATGCACAGTAGTCGCTGTCAGACCCCCACCTCGTGGCGGGTCCAGCAGTATCCCCACCAGGGGATCCTCCTGCGAGCCATCGCCAGGAGTTTAGCTCCGCCTACCAAGATCTCCTACTATCCGGATTGGATGGTCCAAAGGCGGATGATCACCTCCTTCGCCTCCCCCGAGAGATGAGAGAAAGAATTCAAGAGGAATTCTTCTGGTTCAGGGAAGATATCCACTTGGGGATGCGGGGGTTCGAACCCCATAAGATGGGTTGGGTTGGAGGATCTTTGGGTAGGTCTTTGGAGTAGTTTTCCTTGGCGGTTGGTAGAGGAGGATCTGGCAGATTGAAGAAGACGCCAAAGAGGATGATGGCGATGATGATGATGATGAGGAGGGCGATGATGATAGCGAGGAAGACTTGGAGAACAAGGGAGGTGGACGAAGACGAGGAGATGAAGAATAACTGCGCGTGGGTTGCGCAACCAGAGAGAAGAGGAATCCGCCATTGCTCGAAAGACCTACGCCTCTGACCACCCCCGCCAACCTGGGCTGAAACGTGACCACAGGATTTCGCATAATGAACCGAGCTGTATGGGAATCTCGAGGAGCTTAGCGTTTAAGGCATCTTCGTGATTTGCCCTGGGCGCGTTACGACTTTCGTCTGGATCTCCTCTGCTTCCGTCGCGCTTTCTTCTCTTTGTGATACCGGAGAAGGGGTTTTATTCCTGCATCACGCCGAGGGAAAAAAAATTCAACCCGGAGATTTGGATAACGAAATTAGCCTGTTCAGTGACCGACAATTTAGATTGGCTGCAGATTGAACTGAAGGATTGAATGCGAACCTTCTGGTAACCATTCATTTTAAATAAACCATGGGGAATGAAGATGTCGATTTATCGAGGAAACTTTTCTAATTCCGGCTTCAAAAAGAATTCCTTCAATGAATATCAGGATTTTTGGACTATTGAGTGCAAAATTAGTTCACCAGAAATTATGATTACTTTTAAAAAGAAGTCTAGAAGGCTGGAGGAATCAGGATTCGTGGTAAGGGCTGCAAAAATTCTCAACCAGAAATCAGTATTTCTATTCAGGAGAAATGACGTTTCCTATTCGACTAAAAACTAGGATGCCTGCACTGAAAAAAAATTTTAGCTGGATTTTGACTTCTAAGAAAATATAACTGTGATACCTAAATATATAGCTGTTTTAGATATATATATATATATAGATATAGATTTTTATATATAAATATATCACTCAGTTATATATTTA
>JBAGKK010000477.1:55257-76099 GCA_037177015.1 Euceroptres primus | reverse complement strand
GATCAATGAACAATTTTTTGTTTTGGATTACTCTCCATGAAAAGGAGTATTTTTTTCTTGAAATATGTATTTATGAAACAATGATCAATGAACAATTTTTTGTTTTGGATTACTCTCCATGAAAAGGAGTATTTTTTTCTTGAAATATGTATTTATGAATAGTGCAGTGATTTCATATTGATTAACTAAATATTTTATCTCCACATTTGTAAATGCTAGAACTAACCACCTTAAGTTGTTCATTCTACACATCAAGATCTTTATTCTACAATTTCAGTTCTTTATTTCATGAACTCAGTTCTTCATCCTACAGTTTCAGTTCCTCAATCTGAATATTAAGTTATTCAATCCTTAAAGTAATTCCTCATTCTACAATTTAAGTTCCTTATTCTACAAAGTCAGCTCTTCATTTTGAAATTCAAAATTCTCATTTTACAAACTTAGTTCTGGATTCTACTATTCAAATTCTTTAGTCCACAATATTTAATATTGTTATTTAGATCAGCATTCTTTAGTTTCTTTATTTATTTACCGTTAAAGTCATGTATGCCTTCCTGCGCAAGAGAATAAACCATGGCGAAAGTTAATTTTTTTTATTCTGCGCAGGAAGGCATACATGAATTTTGATTGTAAAAATCGTTCACTTACGACATAATTTATATTTAACTCTTTCATCCAGTTTTTCTTTTTTTATTTTCAAATGCTTTATTCTCCACTTTCAGTTAGTTTTCCAAACTAAAGTTCTTTTTTTGCCCCAAGGTTTATTATACCTGATAGTTTGTTATACCCCAGTTCATTACACCCAAGTTTATTGTGCAACCAACTTTTTCACCTCTTTATTATGATATACTATTTCTCCTCTTTATTGCTTTAATTTTTATATCTTTTTTTTGCTTGTTAAGTTTCTTTCTCTTTCTGAATTTTTCTTTTTATTGTTATAATTAAAAATATCAATATGAATAAATTATTAATTCATATTTTTATTCAATTTTATTTTATTATTGAATAAATAAACTAATAAATTTCATGTTCTTAAATTTATTAATAAAAAAATTATCATTAAGATGCTGTTGTCTTGAAAATCACAACGATAGCATGGCTTATCGGTAGACCTTGCGTGCGTGCACGCAGCCTATCGATTCTTGTGGCTTGGCCTGCACGATGTGTGACGTCACACGGGTCGAGTAGACACGGTTTCGATCGCTTTGATGAGGTTAAAACCAGGCGAAAGCTTTTCTCTCTTCCCCTAAGTGATCCCAATTATTTATGATCAAATCAGCTCAATATTCAACAATTCTGGTGATTTGACGAAAATTTGATCGACTCGAAACAAATCTGGGCTTTTTTATCACATCTGAGAAACTCCTGGTAAAATTCAGAAAATCCTTTAATTTTCCTGGGGAAATTTATTTAAAAACCCTCAAGATTGTTTAGGGAAATTATCTGAAATCTTTCCCAATTTTCCAGGGAAATTCTCGGGAAACACCTAAGAAATTCTTGAGATTGGACTCCCATAAAGTTAGGCAGAATTTTCCGGGATTTTCACGATGATATTCAAGTCAATATGCAAACTATTGAGAAGAACCCAAGAAGAAAAATGTAGAACCATGTAGAAAAATTTCCCGGAATTCCAATTCATGGAGTTTGTAAGTTTGCTTTTTGGTAACATCCCTGAGACCATCTCAGGAATTTTCAGAATATTGGAGAAAAATTCTCAGGAAATTAGTGGGAATGGTTTGTTCAAAAATTTTCCAGGGAAATTTCTCAGAAAAATTCAAGGGAAATTCTCGGAAAACTCTCAGTAAATTCTTAAGACTGGACTACCAAAAATCACTAGAGTTTTCTGGAATTGTTACGTGGATATTCAAGGCCAACCATATGGAAAAATATTCCCCAATTTCCCAAAAATCCAATCTACGGGATTTGTAAGTTTTCTTCTTCCGCAAATTTCTCGAGAATTCTCAGGAAATTATTGGGAATAGGTTACCGAAAATTTCCCCAGAGTTTTTCAGGACGAGTTATCTAAAAAAATCCCGGAAAATTCCCAATAATTTTTCGAGAATTAATTTCTGATTATTTCTGGAGAATTTATTTTTTTTTCTTCCAGTATGCGTGGAATATTCGGGAAATCTTCCAGGATATTCTGGGGAAAATCCTGGGAATGAATTCCGCGCAAATTCTTGAGAGTTTTCCGAGAATTTCTCTATACGAGCAGATTTTAATACTCGGGTAAGAACTCTCTAAATCTGAATTAGTCATTATTGACTAAAAATTAGAAAAAACTAAACTCTGTAATTTTCGAAAGAGATTGTAGCCATTTAGATGTACTAAATAATTTAGTAAACGAATCGGCGTTATTTAGTTAGTCAAAAATGACTAATTCAAATTTTTAAAATATTCCATGGAATAAACTCATGGAATTACATGGATCTGCTCTATTTTTTTATTCAAATTTGATCATTTTTAATCAAGTGACAAAAATGATTCGCCTTTCCAATCATGAATCACCCCCGATTTCGATTTCAAGATTCGATATTCCAGGAACGTGCGAATGGGGGATGCAAATATTGCATCATTAATTATTCATGGAACGGTTCCCTCTCGGTTTCCTCACTTCTAGGGGTGTAAGACCTTCGGAAAAAATCTCAGGCTTTTATTTTTTTGTTTGCTAAGCAATTAGACTTGTCGAACAAGGTAGAAAAAATACACTTTAAAAAAGACAAGGGAGATTTTAGTCGTGATGAAATGATTTGACAGAGTTTTCTTGCTAGAGATTAAAAAGAATGTTATTATATTGATAGACACTCGATCACAATTATGTCAAACCCGCCATAACTTCTGGTCGTTAAGCTTTACGATTTTGATCCTGATCCTTGAGTCACAAAATGTAGTAAAAGTAAATGTAAATGTTCAATTTATATCGCAGACCTTCAAAAATGTTCAAATTTCTACATGCTCAATTCTTCATTCTAATATTTTATTACTACAAGTATTTGAATATTACAAGTATTTGAATATTACAAGTATTTGAATATTACAAGTATTTGAATATTACAAGTATTTGAATATTACAAGTATTTTATTATTACAAGTGTTTGAATATTACAAGTACTTGAATATTACAAGTATTTCAGAATATTCGAAAATTTTCCTGAATGCTATGTAGCTGAATTCAATGACCTCACTTAATCCGTGCATTCAAATGTCCACGTTTAAATGGGAAAACTAATTTATTTGCTAAACATTTTCGCAATAAGACTGTAATCCTATTAAAGCTCGATGCATTTTCCCAAGAGAATGATACCCAGAGATTTCTGATATTAAATTACACAGTCAGGGTGCTTCCATTGTTTACACTCACAATCACCATTTACATTTTATTGCACAAATAGAGGAGAGTCCACTCATAAAGTATAATGCAGTCAGTAACTTTAACTACCCTGACTGAAATCACAATTTCAGGCAATTTTGTCACAGTGGCTAAATTGCTCTCGTAAATTTTCAAGAATGGAGTGGTCCATCACCATTATCAATGGAGTGAACTATTACGAAGATGAGATTAGTGTGGTGTGAGTAAACTCGATGATATGAAGTAGTTGACGTATCAGGAGTTCCAGCCAGCGTTTCAGAAACGCCAATTGATTCCCTAATTGATGCTGGAGTTGAAGTAACAGATAAACACACTCGATTTGTCTCTCCCTTGCTGATACGTGTAGCTCGACGCCTGGTTATTCTCCACTCCATCGACACCCCATGGGAGATCAAGATTGTCCGTGTCACTCGACCCCTGTTTCTTTTTTTTTCTCTGTGAAAAATGTGATCCTGTTGGTCGCAGGTCACGTGGCTATCTTTGACACGGGGCCAACGGTAGCAGAGCCTAGGTCAAAATGAACCTGATAAACATGGACGCGGAGAACCGCGTGGTCCTAAACGTTGGTGGGATAAGGCACGAGACCTACAAGGCGACGTTGAAGAAGATCCCGGCGACGAGGTTGTCGAGATTGACTGAAGCCTTGGCGAACTATGACCCCATCCTCAACGAGTATTTCTTTGACAGACATCCGGGAGTCTTTGCACAAGTCCTGAATTATTACAGAACGGGGAAGTTACATTATCCAACTGATGTCTGTGGACCATTGTTTGAGGAGGAGCTGGATTTTTGGGGCCTTGATTCCAACCAGGTCGAGCCTTGCTGTTGGATGACATACACACAGGTAGGATTTGGTCAAATGTACAAATTTGGATTTGAACAAATAATTGTAATGGTAAAATATATCAAATCTATTTAGATTTTGAGAATTTTAGGAATGTGTCAAACATACTTTCGGATTTTTCTGGGCTTGAATTATTTATTCAATTTAAATACTGATTTATATACACCTGGGGTATCGGTAAAAAGTTCCATGTTCAGTTAAAGATGGAGTAAAATCATTTTGTTGACTTAAAGATTGACTTAGATCACTTGGATAATACTTGGTTCATGATTTAAATTTTCCTACTCCAACTGCAGTTGGGATAAGGTTAATTAATTTTATGCTGGACTTAAAGCACTTAGTAAATCTTAAAATCAACTTGGAATACTTAATTCATTTCAGAATGTATTTGAAAAAATATTTGGTGTCATTTGAATGTTTTAAGTCCATACTGTTAGAAATGCTCGTTTTCCGAAAGTTTTAGATTATGTACACTGGGGTGGGCAGAAATATTTTTTTGAATTTTGATTATGGCGAGCAAAAATCTTTTTCTACATACCAAAATGAGTCTGCATGGTTTTTTTCAGATTTTTAAAACGATATCTTCAGTTAGCAGACACTTTTTGAAGTTTGAAACTTTGAAAACAGTGATTTTTTCGATATATTTCTATGTTGGGTCCCATTTCCTCATCGAATTAGTTTTTACTATACGAGTTCATTTATTTTGATGTAACAAACGATTCTCAAAAACTTTCAGTGTAAAAGAAAATTCTGGTGATGAATATAGTTACGTAGAATATAATTTTTATTTAAAAATCTAAGTTTCGAAGAGAATCAAAAATAGTACAAAATCATAAATTTTTTTTTATCCTTCTCAGGAGTCTTAGAACCTAAAAATATATATAAGTTTATAAGTATAAAGTTAAAATATAAAATATAAAAGATAAAATAACTAAAATTGCGATTTTGGAGTATTATTAAGTAAAATAATATTTTCCCATCTTCAAAAAGTTTTCGTGTCGCGAGCAATTTCAATGCTTTTATATAGTTTTTTATGGTCAAGGCCTCAAAAATTATTTTTTTAAATTTTAACTATGGCCAGCAAAAATCTTTTTCTACATACAAAAATAAGTCTTCATGATTTTTATCGTATTTTTAAAACTATATCTTTAGTTAGCAGAAACTTTTTGAAGTGTGAAACTTTGAAAACAGTGATTCTTTAGATATATTTCAATGTTGGGTCATAGAATTCATAGAATTAGTTTTTACTGTACGAATTCATTTATGTAAGCGCTTTTGTAATTCCCGCGTTCTTTACGGCCATAATATCAAATACTGGCGCTCGTGTCGAAACAAAAAGGGGACTTCTATTTTTGCGTTTTTTTCCGAGAGACGATACACCGTCTTTACTTTGTGGCTTTTGTACGATTTTACTGATTATATACGAATATTATTATTCTAATAAACTGTGAATACGTTTAATTCACCTTCCTACATTTATTTTGATGTGAAAAACGATTTTCAAAAACTTTCAGTGTAAAAAAAATTCTGGTGATGAATATAGGTACGTAGAATATAATTTTTATTTATAAATCGAAGTTTCGAAGAGACTCAAAAATGGTACAAAATCATAAAATTTTTTTTAATATCCTTTTCAGGGGTCTTTTAGGACCTAAAAATACATGTAAGTTTAGAAGGAAAAGATAAAATAACTATAATTGTGATTTTGGCGCATTATTAAGTAAAATAATATTTTCCCAGCTTCAAAAAATTTTGGTGTCGCGAGCAATTTCGATGCTTTTATATAGTTTTTTATGGTCAAGGCCGCAAAAATTATTTTTTAAAATTTTGAATATAGCCAGCAAAAACCTTTTTCTACATAACAAAATGAGTTCCCATAATTTTTTCATATTTTTAAAACAATATCTTCAGTAAGCAGACACTTTTTGAAGTTTAAAACTTTGAAAACAGTGATTTTTTCGATATATTTCAATGTTGGGTCACCATTTCTTTATCGAATCAGTTTTCCCTGTACGAATTTATTTATTTTAACGTATAACTAACGATTTTGAAAATTTTTTAATATAAAAAATTCTGGTGATGAATGCAGTTACATAGAATATAATTTTTATTTGAAAATGGAAGCTTCGAAGAGAATCAAAAATGGTACAAAATCATAAATTTTTTTTAATATCCTTTTTAGGTGTCTTTTAGTATCCAAAAGCAAAGAGCTGCAAAACTTGAGTAAAATTCAAATAATCTGCAAATTAATACGAAACAACAGAGGAATAGCTCACGGAACGAACTTTTTTTTGGAGCTGGAAACATACTGTTTTACTTAATGATATGCCAAAATCGCAATTATAGTTATTTCGACTTTTCGTTCTAATCTTATGTGTTTTTAGGTCCTAACAGACCCCTAAAAAGAATATAAAAAAAATTGTATGACTTCATACCATTTTTGATTGTCTTCGAAACTTCGATTTTGAAATAAAATTTATATTCTACGTAACTAGATTCATCATCAGAATTTTTTTTGCACTAAAAGTTTTTGAAAATCGATTATCAAAGTGAATGAATTCGTGAAGTAAAAACTGATTCGATGGTAACCCGACATTGAAATATATTTTAAAAAATCACTGTTTTCAAAGTTTCAAACTTCAAAAAGTTTCTGCTAACTGAAGATATCGTTTTAAAAATCTGAAAAAAAATCATGGGGACTCATTTTGATATGTAGAAAAAGATTTTTTCTAGCCATAGTCAAAATTAAAAAAAAAAGTTTTTGCTGCCTTGACCATAAAAAACTATATAAAAACATCAAAATTGCTCGCGAAACGAAAACCTTTTAAAGCTGGGAAAATATTATTTTACTGCCAAAATCGTAATTATAGTTATTTTGTCTTTTCCTTCTAAACTTACATGTATTTTCAGGTCCTAAAAGACCTCTAAAAAGAAAACTATCTGTTACATCGAAATGAAATAAAAAAATCATGAAGACTCATTTTGATATGTAGAAAAAGATTTTTGCTAGCCATAATTAAAATTAAAAAAAAAATTTCGGCCCACCCTAATGCCTGTTAAAATTTCTATGGCAATTTTCAGAGACTTGAGACTGAAGCTTTATGCAGTTACCGTTTCTGAAATTTCAGTTACAGTTTGGTAAATTTCAGTTACAATTTGGTAAATTTAAGAAAAATTTAGGAAAATTCAGTTACAATTATCTGAAAATTTAGTTTCATTTTGGTAATTTTGTGAAACTTGTAACTGAAAATTCTGAAACCGGTAACTGACAATTTAGTTACAATTTGGTAAATTTTAGAGAAACGTAGGAAAATTTTATTACCGTAACTGAAATTTGAGTCAAATTCATGAAAATTCAGTTACCCTAACTGAAATTTAAGTCAAATTCATGAAAATTCAGGTACCGTAACTGAAATTTAAGTCAAATTCATGAAAATTCAGTTACAGTATGGTAAATTTCAATTACAATTTGGTAATTTTTAGATACGTTATCTGAAAAGTATCTTAAGTTTTATAAAAATTTCTGTTACTTTCGTAATCTAAAAGTTCTGGAAATTTACGAACATTTCTAACAGTGTAGGTTACAGACATTTTTATGAAATTTAAGACACTTTTCAGGAACCGTATCTGAAAATTACCAAACTGTAACTGAATTTTCATAAATTTTTTCTTAAATTTCAGTTGCGGTAACTGAAATTTACTAAATTGTAACTGAAATTTATGAAAATGTATCTTAAATTTATGAAACAGTAACTGAATTTTCAGTTATATGTAACTGCATAAAACTCCAGTTACCCTGTACGTAAATTATTTTTAATTACAGTTTCGGAATTTTAAATTACAAGTTTCAGAATTTTCAGTTACAAGTTTCGTAGAATTGCGTTATTTTAATGGAATATTAAGTTGCTTGTAACTGAATTTTCTTGAATTTTTTCTTAAATTTACCATAATTTAACTGATATTTACGAAACTGTAACTGAAATTTCTGTTACAGTAACTGCATAAAACTTCAGTTACGTATCTCTGAAAATTACCATTGAAACTTCTAACAGCATACTTGAAACTGAGTTTTCTTACATTTTTCCTAAATTTAAGAAAATGTAATTACTTGATAATTTTGTGGAATTGCTTGAGAAGCTAAATAAAATCTGACACATTAATCCAAGTATCAAATCAACATATATATTATCAGATGATCAACCAATTCCATTCAAGCTTATCTTGGAAAAAACGAGTTGATATTTTCGTTAAATCAACAGATCTTTTTTTTTATTTTCGAAATTCATTTTATTGCCATTTATTTGATAACAAAAAATATCATTGGATTAATAAAACTTTAAGTAAAAATAAAGTGAGACTAAAGGCATCAAAATTCTCCATTATAAGTATTAATTAGTTTAAAAAGTATATTACAAGCTCCTTGAAAAAGTAATATATAATACAGTATTTTTTCTGTGTAGGTAGTAATTTTTAAATCACACTTGAATTGGCATATAATAATTAACCGTGAGGTTTCTGCTTCTTTTCAAAGCAAAATATTCAACTTTACACATGTAAAATCATATATTTACAGCTCAAAACAGCAAAAATTTCCAATTCTCTGTACAGTAGCCTTTTTCAAAGAGAAATAAAATATGCCATGGAAAATATATTTCTCTCTTAAAATATCATATATTATAATTTTTGTTGAATAGAGAGTGATAAATGGGAAGATATGCTTTAAATAAACTGAACACTACCCTTCATATTATTATTTTAATGGTCCTTTGAAATTTCAAAGCATTTTTATGTTCCAAATTCCAGAGCGTTAAAAGCATACTTCACAAACTTTACCGCCTTTTAAAATTCCTCGTTTTTAATTTTAAAACCTTTAAAAAATTTTTAAAAATAAAATAAGGGAATAAAGAAAAAAAATCTCAGTATAATATACATATTTTATTGAGATTACATTACTCAAATTGTAAAACTAATAAAATTTCTAAAAAATTGCGGTTCTAAACAAATTTTCACATGAAAAAAATGTACTGCAGGTTTTTCAATGAAAATTTTCACAAATTTTCACATGAAAAAAATGTACTGCAGTTTTTCAAAAACATCACAAAATTACTCGAACTTGGTTATTTTTCCATCAATGTGCAATATCCGTCCTTTAAAAACGTTGCACTAGATGACATCAGTGTAATCAATATCATTCTTTTATCTTTCTTTCCTGAATCAAGATGTAAAGTGCATTTTTCTCTAGCACAGTTTTGCATGATAAATTTTATTCACATGTCAGCCATTAAGGCTGAATAATTTTCTACGACTTGGTAGTGATAAAATCTTGTAGTGAACACTTTTAGATGCATCTGCTCGTAATGCCATTCGTCTAGCAGCTTTCTCTGGCACTAGATAACCGTCCAAACAGACCATTCGCACGAAAATTCCAAGTACCATAAAACAACCCTTACCTCAGGCTATACAATAACATGTGTAAAACCACTTTTTCTCTCAATGATCACTTTTGCTACTTTACCAAAATACTAATTAAATTTTCAGTAGGTTTCCGATTTTTGATTTCTTTATTAATCATTATTTTATTTTGTTACATGTCAATTAACTGAAGTAAGAGCAAAATATTTGTAAATATTCATATTTTAATTTCAAGTTTAATTATTATTAATTATCACTTTTTGGAATTTTAGAAGACTTTGAAACTATTTGAAGTGGTTTTTAGAAAAAAATTTTTAATTAATAGTTTTTATAAAAGCCTCGTTTTTCATTTTATCAATGAGGAATTTTTATCAAAGTATTTATTTCAAGGTTCGTAGCAAAAGATCTAATTAAG
The DNA here is from genome assembly GCA_037177015.1 of Euceroptres primus. Classification (NCBI taxonomy): domain Eukaryota; kingdom Metazoa; phylum Arthropoda; class Insecta; order Hymenoptera; family Figitidae; genus Euceroptres; species Euceroptres primus. The sequence continues at coordinate 66,058 of JBAGKK010000477.1, read as the reverse complement.
GATGAAATTGTGTAATATTATAATTTTCCGTTTAATAATGTGGTTCAAAATTATATGTATACGAAACTATTTGCCACAAATGGGAATCAACTCTGATGAATAGTGTTTGTCACCCTGACAGGAAGTAATTGAATTGTCTCATGTATATTAATTTCAAATTGTGTACCTTGATGATGTCATATTTTCCTTTATTTACAGAACAATGTAACCAATATAAAAATAACTAATATTTTCCTAAAATAAGATAGTAGACAAAATAAATTATCTGACTCACAGAAAAAAATTAATGTATATAATATTGATTTATAATTTTTAAAAAACTTTTATAATTGAAAAAGACGTTTAAATTTAAAATTTTAAAACACGTTTTTTTAATTCTATTCGATTCAGGTTTTAGTGTGTGGATTCAGAAACATTTTGAAAGGAACTTTGAACATTTTTACATAAGTCCAGTGTAAAGAGATGAAAGAATTTTTTTCTACTTTCTGTGACGTTTGTAAAATGCTCCGTGAGGGATCGTTCATAGCCGCAAGGATTCAAATATTGGAAAAAATACGCAATCCGTTTTCGTAGAGACTTCATTGTGATTCTGCATACGATAACAACGTATAGGGCTGACATTCTTCAAAACGATCTCACATTCTATAAACGTCGAGACCCCAGATAAATGGAACAACCTCTGTAGCTTGTCAAATGTTAATGCTCATGCAAATCGTAAATAAAACATTTTTTATTCAGCTCAACCTATTAAGCAAACGGTTTATTTAGTATTCAATATTTTTAATAATAATAATAATAAATAATAATAATAAATAATGATAATAGATAATAATAAATAATAATACTAAATAATAATAAATTCAATAATAATAAATTTTTAATAAACTTATATTTTAGTTGAAATGGAAGTTTATTTCAATGCCAATTATTTCGATTTGATAGGATTTCATTTAATCTTGCCTAAAATTTAGAAAACAATGGACACATTACACAAGGTCAATTGCCAAAAATTTCAGTTACTTTCCAAATTTCCTTTAATTAATACATTTTTTATAAAAATGTCTCATAAAATTTGTTATAACAAAGCACATAGTTTCCAAAATTTAGACTACTTCATGTGGAAAATATAAATTCAAAAGTATGAAAAATTCAACGAAAGGACATAAAGAAAAATTTAACTAAATAATATTAAAAATACATATTTTTTAAAAATAATTCGGTTTTAAAAGAAGCACTTACATTGAGTTGAAAAAGTTCGTACAAATCTTATGAAAAATAGGTGGTTTCATACTATTTCATATACATATGTACAATGGTAAAAATTTTCTCCTTTTCCGGAAGCAATAAGTGGTACTTTCAAGTCAAATAAAAATAAATTATTTTAGAAATTAAATGCAGAATAGAAAGCGTTTAAAAAAAATAGAAAAGAAAACGGAAAAAACGTTTCTGGGATTGGTCAGCCTTACATAGAACGTGCAATGTTAAGCAATAAAATGTATTTTACCGTAAAACTTCACTTCGTAGTTGACTACAAATATTTTTATGAGCTATTTCCCAGGATTTCCACAGGATTTAAAAAGATATTGGAACTGCAGTTCACGAGCGCTTTTTATGTTCTTGAGTTTAATTCCACTTTTAGATAAAAGTTATCAAACGTCATTCTAGATAGAAAATAAATTTAAAAGAGGTTTCCAGATAAATTATGATGCATAAACATCAATGCCTAAAGGAATATCACGGTATAAGGAAATAACTAGCTGAGAATTCGATTTCGGGTGTTTTTAATAAAATTGTGAACTTTAATTTGTTTTTAATATTATAAATGATTAAAATTTTCCTAATCTTCAATAAAATGTGTTAATATTATAGGTCAAACGATTCGTTTCGAGTTAAGGAATCTTTTATTTTCATGGCAGAACATCGAAAAATTAAAATTGTAAAAATTATTTCAATAAAATAGTAAATTTTCATTGTTTAAAAAATTATAAATGATCAAAATTTTCTTAATTTTCAATCAAATATATTAATATTATAGATCAATCGATTTGTTTCGAGTCAAGGAATCTTTTCTTCTCAGCATTAACTGTGAATTATGATAATGAAAAAAGTTTTAATTATAAAAACCAACTTTACAAGTATTATAGAAATGCTAGAAAAAAATCCAATGAATATTTTTCGAAATCCTTGTGTCTGATTTTAGATATTAGTGGTAGAAATAAGCCCTTTAAATTTCATCAATTTATCTGCAACCGTTCTCGAGTTATCGGGTTCACAAAAAAGTGTAACATCCATACACACACACAGAAACACAGACACAGACACACAGACACACACACACATCTAGACAATTGTTCAGAACATTTTATTAGACATTTGTCAACTGACGAACGTTTAATTAAATGAATTTAAAAATTTTCGAAAATATAACTATTACAAAGCTTCCTCTATGACGAAGCAAGAAGTCAGTGAAATGTTTAATTTTATCTATAGAGCCTATTTTCCAGTTATTATCATTTGACATTTAAACAATTTGACATTTCAAAAAAATTACCAGAATTCTAAGGAAAATTATATAAAATTATTTTAAATGGTTATAAAAAATTAAGGGATCAGTTTTGACCTGTTCACAGAGTAATAATCCCCAGAGTACATAATCATGTTGTCTATTGAATATGTTGTTTCCAAACACATGACTGCTTCTGTTTACTATGCAATTTATGCATGTCATCCACGGTGTACTGGGACCACAATATTGGCCCAATTTAAACGTGTCAATATCAATTGTCACTGTGCATGACTCTCCCTTGTGTAATAAATTTAAAGCATAGTAAGAAAATTTAATTTTTTTATTTAGATAACTTATTTATAACATTTAATTTCAAATTAATCGATAACTTTTAGTTGATATTTCATTTCACAGAAAAAACTAAGGATAAAATTTGTTGCAGGTAATTTTTTAAATGAATAAATTCTTACTGAGAAAACTTCACGTCCTTCAAAATACATATGTTGTCATGGAAAAACAAAAGAAAATTTATCCGATATTTGGGTAAAATTTATCCTGTGAAGGTAATTTTTGTGGCAGGTAATTTTTACCCCGGAATGGAGGTAAATTTTATCCCTCGTTTTTTCTGCGTTAATTGATATTTTTAATTATTTCTTTCTGCATAATCTCTTCCTGCAGTTTTTGCAGATCAATTATCGATTATTATTATCCAATTATTATAATTTTAAAACATTTTTCAAGAAGACTTTTTAAAAACACAGCAGCTTCTTTCTATACACTGAGAAAACTGTGTGGTTCAAACAACAAAACGATTTGGTTGCTATAGAAGCAACAAAATTTTTTGGTTGTGCGAACCAAATTTTGATTCTTTCGACAAACCTTTTGTTGAACCATCAAAAATTTTGTTAATTCAACCAGAAAAGAGATTTTGATGGTTCAACAAAATATGTTTTGGTTCAGCAAAATGTTTGTTGGTTCAACAAAATGTTTGTTGGTTCAACAAAATGTTTGTTGGTTCAATAAAATGTTTGCAGGTTCAACAAAAGGTTTGTTGAAAGAACCAAAGTTTTGTTGGCACGACCAAAAATTTGGTTGCTTCTATAGTAACCAAATCGTTTTGTTGTCCGAACCAAACAGTTTTCCTAGTGTAGAAAAGAAGGCTATTTTAAAAAGAATTTACTTTAAAAAGCACACAGTTGCCGTTAGGTAAATTTTTACTTTGAAATAGGAAAACCTTTCTTTGAAAGTTGATTGAACCATGTTAAAGAACTTTAATATGGTTTCGCGAGAAAATTTTATTCTACACCAAAGAAGTTTCTTCGAGATGAGGATAGGTTCTCGTAAGTTTGTCACGACTTTATAAGGAATTGAATTTTAATCAAATACAGTTTGCAAACTTCGAAACCAAATCCCACACAGATCGCTACTACTCAAGGACCAACAAAGTTTCGAAAAAAGTATTACATTATTGTTTATTAGTAAGAAAATCTGCCTTTGAGAAAAAAATTCAAAAAATCAAGTTTCTTTTTTTATTTGCACCTAAGTTATGATTACAAATATATGATTATGATTATAATTATGATTATAATTATGATTATAATTATGATTATAATTATGATTATGATTATAAATATTAAATATGATGTTTATAATATCAAAAGAAATCAGATGTGAAATTTGAAGCGAAATAGGTTAAAAAGTTATAAAGGTTCAATGGTCTTTGAAAGAGTCACCTTTTAGTATTCCAGTAAATATATTTTTTTTAAATTGAATAATAACTCGCGTTTTTTTCAATCACTGCAGAGTTGTTGGTAAAGTGAATATGAAATTTTTGACTGAATTTTCTGCCTCAGGGAGACAAAAACCTTCCTGACTGATCTGTATCTGTTCTCATTTCCTTTTCAATTCAGCAGCTTCATTCAACAGCGAGTAAAATATAGTGTACCATATAGTGTTCATACATACTTCATACGTGTGAATTTTTATCTTGCAAAAATGAGACAAAAAATATTGGTCAGTGTACATTCTCATCAACTATTTTTAAGTTTTTAATAACGAGAAACGTTCCAATTTGAAAGCTATTTTTAAATTAAAACTAGGCATTAGGGGCAAAAATATAAAAATCCTCAGAATAATTATCTTTTGGAAATAATTTTATAAATAAGGTGTTCAATTCTTTAATAATCAAACTATTTTGAATTTGCTATATAAAGCGGTGTCTTCATTCATCAACCCTTAATTTAATTGGATATTCATTGTGTGAATTACGATTAAAGAGCTAAAAATGAAAGAAAGATATTTTACGCTGATGTGATTTATATGCTACTTAATTCTCTAAAACCGGAAGTGATAACAAACGAGCAGTCATTATATCGCGTGTTTATCATTGTTAGCTGCTATCTAACTATCTCTCATTTATTTTCAGTAATTTATGATTATATCAGTATCTCGAATGTGCGATATATAGCAGCTCTTTTTTCAAAATTTAATATTTATTATTTTATGTTTACTCTTTATTCTCAAAGTTCTGAAATAAAATGTATTTATTCGCGTGGATTAATTTCAGTGTCTACAAAATATGTTTCAAAGTAAATTTGAAAATATTCACTCTAACTCTGGGAATTTTCAGAATTGGACTGAATTTGATTCCTTTGAATGATGAAACGACACCGAACAGTTTCCCGCATGTTTTTTTCACTTTTCCATTAAAGCATTTGCGTTTCCTCAATTTTCCTCTTGTTTCAGTCAGAAATTCGATTTTTCCACCAAAATTCATGTCAACCAGTGAAGTATGTATTATTACATGTGCACTGTACATGTACATGCATGTACGGTGTACACATATTAGTGCCCTTTTGCGTTGATATGGACAGTCCGATGATGGAGAACGAACAATATTAAAGCCATATGCGGAAGTCAGGATTTATGAGAAGTCCATATCGACAATGAGAGAAAGTATCATTCGTGAATTGTTTCGCAGAACGTTCACTCTGTGATAGAAGAGACTCATTATCCACTGCAATGAGAAATTATATACTCTCCTCATCGATAAACGATATTTTCGTAATTTGATGCACCATGGCTCTTTCATTCTAACGTATATAATGCAAAATAGCCTGGATAATGACTTTCCAGCTGGTGAAATTTAATAATAAATATAAACGCATATCTGTATTATGTCGGAAAGATATAAAAAAAATTAAAAAGGATTTTATAGAATCATTTGACTGATTACAATTTCAAAATACGAATATTTTTATCTGTCCCCAGATTAGAATGTCGTACATGCAGTGACGTTTTATTTGTTTTTAAATAAAAGTAGTGGCTTTTTATGTTTTAATCATAAAACCAATTAAAGTCTGATCTGAATTTTGTCATGTAACTGCTAAAAAAATGTCAAAATTAATATCTACTATAATAAAAAGGTACGTTTAATTATTTCCGCGTGTTGTCTGTCCACAATAAATTTTCTGCATTTCCACTGATTTTTTATTGCTTTACTCTTTCTATTGCTTTTTTTCTGTCAGAGAGACAGTTGTAATGTTGATATATAATTTCCACTTTTCGGGGAATTGTTTTGTTTTGGGATAAATATTTTACGTACTAGAATTTCAGTTGTCATTTTTATAATTTGAAGTGCTTGGAGCTTTAGTAATTTTATTTCGGAGATTCAAAATAATTAAAAAGTAAATGTACGAGTTCATTGAAGAGTAAAAACCTTCCTTTCTGAGAAAAAAAAATTAAAAACTTTGTTTCTTTTACGAAAGAATGTTTGCCCGAAGTTTCGATCTGCGTAGATATAAATTTCCTTCCATGAATTAATTCGGATTGGATTACGCAAACAAGCGAACCTTTAGCTCTGTACACTAATTAAAACTTCTGATATTGCATAACTCTAGAATAAAAATTAGCTTTCAGATTTAGTTTACTTTGAACTTGAGAAATATAATTGTATTTTCAGCAAATAGTGTTTATTTTATATAAGAAATAATCCAAAATTAATTAACTAACCAATAGAACATTTTATTTCTTAGTCTCTAACAAATAAAATTTTATGATCATCGCAAATAATCATAAAAGTGAAAGTCTAATGCAGGAAAATTGAAACTGCAGTTCGTAATTCACTTGCATCAATGTTGTAGCTTAAATGGAAAAGTAATCTGACATGAGATATTACTCATTTCTGCCAATAGGCTGAAGAAAATAATGACGCAATTTGTCTTCTGGAATTGATATTTAGAAGGTCGTGACAGCAGTAAAAGATAATTTTTGATTTTCAAAGTTCACTTCCTCTGCAATTTGAAATATTATATTATTAACAATGAAAATATTATTAAATATTATTTAAATGGAAATATATAAATAAGAAGTGTAGAAGTTTATAAATATATAAATAATATAAATATATAAATAAATGAATAGAAATAATAAATGAATGACATATAAATGAAACAATATAATTATAAATAACATAAATAAAAAATAAATGAATAGAAATAAATGATTGAAAAATAAATGAAAATAAAAAAATAAAATAATAAAATAAATAAGTAGATTTGTAAATATGTAATATGAATATGTGATGATATAGAAATAATATTCCTTAACAGTAATATTATTGAAATTTAGTATGCACTGGTTGCGATGTGACAAAAACAAATGGAGATTAATTCCCGTAAAATGTATCTTCCGCCTTCATTTCATTTTGTTTTGCGATGTCTGACCGCATTAACTTTACTCTACTGTGAGAAATTTTCTCTTCTACTATTTCATGTTTTAGCTGGAACAGCAGAAAAACTTTCGTTAGCTAAAACTCGTACAATGAGAAAATACAGTTTAACGCACAAATTTTTAACGCGATACTCTTTGTGCTCGACTAGCTCGAATCTTTTTGCAGGATTAATGACAAAAAAAGCGAGAATTGAACTTTACAAAATTCTAAAATAAGAATAGAAAAACTGAAAATCTATTTAGAATTTTAAACTTTTATTCTCTGAACAAAAAAAAATCACAGAAACATAAGTCTGTAGAAGCAAAATCGTATTTTAAAAATGAGTACAATCACAGCAAATCGTGGGCTATTATTTTAATTTACAGCGTTAATTTTTTGATCTGAAGTGACTCATTTATTTTATTGTCACAGTCTTTTGTTCTCTAAAATCTCATTTTGCTGCTGATTAAAATGATACGTTGGGATTTTCTGTGATTATAAATAAGTGACAAAATCTGTTCCTTTATGTCCTAAACTACTTCATTAACCCTTTCAGGACGAGTGTGAACTTTAGTTCCCAGTAAATTATTTGTGGTTTTTCATCAATTTCTTTTCTATTTGTTCACATTAAATTATGAACAGATATTTTTTTATTTTCTCAGTAAATTTCTGATCTTCTATGGTACTTACATATGAAGAAAAAAATATTTATTAGTTCTCGAGAAAAAAAAGTTCAAAATGGTAAAAAAACTCGATTTTCTAAAGTTGATTTTTTTTATTTCTTCACTCCCTGAAATAGTTATTAAACGCAAAAAATGGTTTTTCTCTTCATAAAAAATTCAGGGCCGAAAGGGTTAAAAAAGGCAGTTTTCTTTTTTTTCTATTCTTTGGAATTCACTTTGTCGTGGATCAAATCGTCATCGTCTGCCCATAGTTAGATGGGGCATTTTAATTATATTGAGTACCGAGACGACTTTTCTTAATCACCATCTCTTGTCTGTGGCGAAAGTTTGTTTGCTGGCAAAGAACTTTCAGATTCAGAGACTCGTTAGCGCGTCTCGTTTGAACGATTGAGTTCTCCACAGGAAGTAATCGACAGTTTGCAATTGAGTCAGGCGCTAAAAACTTTGCAAGGAATGAAGAGATAATTTTTTCTCCCACGGTACGGATTAAATCTCCTGTCGCTTTCTCATTTTAAGATTTATAATTAATAAAATTAAGAAGTAAATAGTGAAGGTGAAATAAAAATAATTTATTTAAAATAGAAAAGGGTACAAAATTATATTGTTTTTAAAGAAGAAATTGAATTTGATTATTACTACTTTTTAAAAAATAAATGTTAAAAAGGCATCAATTCAAAGATATTACTACTTTTTAAAAACTAAATGTTAAAAGGCATCAATTCAAAGTTATATTATGTAGCTTTAATAGTGTTAAGAAAAGAATAAAAAAGGCAAAAATAAAAAATAATCCAAAACGAGATTAGAGAAAAAAAACATTTGAACATTCGCTAAAATAACCTTCTCTAGTGAAAACTAACACGTGTCTCGCTAGAATCGTCCATTTCTACTTAAACCACTAAAAGAAGTTGGTTTTAGTAAAAAAAATACATTTGGGGCCAGACAGAAGTTTTTAATTTTTTAAATAAAAATTAAGTTTTTTTTAAACAGAAATATTTATTTGTAAAATTACCGATTGTCATTTAAGAAAAGAATATAAATTTTCGATGCAGAATGTTGAATGAACTATTCAGAAACTGTGTATTTGATATAAAATGTACTGCGGAAGAATTTCCAGTAGAAATAGCAGTATTTGGTCAAATAGTTTAGTTTTTATACTTATTTTTTAAATTTTTCAAAAGTATATATTTTATATTTTATATGCATATTAGTTTAAAATTGGAGAATTGACTAAAATTGTAGCTAATTGGCGTGTCTGGAAATAGCTGTGCTTTTTTACTTGTATCACTAAAATAACTTTTTTTCATCTCATTTCGTCATATTTAATACCACATTCATAAGTAATTGTAAGAGTAGCAGACAATGCCATTTATCTGATATTGAAAAAAGAATATAAATTTTCAGTAGAGTGCTTTTTGACAAGACAAAGTAATTTTCTAAATGGAAACCATTCAAAAATACTCAGGTGAATTTTCAGTAGAAACAGTAGTTTTTTGTCAGATGAAGCACTATTCTCATTACTTGGTTTCTTTTTATACTTGAGTTATAAAAGAACTTTTATTTTCATTAATATAAAATTAATATTGATTAATTATGAGTAAAATTAGTAATATACATTTATTACTTACTTATTTATTTATATATTACTTCATTTATTTATTATTATTTATTATTTATTTACTTATTACTTACTTATTTATTTATATATTTCTGTTATTATGAAAAGCATAAGTTTCAAAGCTTCTAGATTTAATTCGACATAATTAAATTTCCCTCTTTTAAATATTTGAAGCTTTCAAATACCACACTCGTAAGCATCAGGTTTCAAATGTTTATGAATTATTTTGTGCATTACCAACTAAAAATTTAAAGAAGAGGCATAAAAATTTAAAAGCTTTTAAGCTCTACCATTCCCAGTTGATTTTTTCTAAAACATTAAATGTTCTGATTAATGAAGTAACACTACAAACGAGGAACTAGCATTTCATTATTTATCATTAAAACGAAGAATAAAATAAATATTAAGTAATTAATTTTAATTACCTAAGAAAAATCTTAAACAATCATAGAATATTTTTGATGTTTCTAAAGGTATGATTTAAAATTTTAAAGCCATTAAATATTTTACGTTTCACAAAAGCGTCCAATTTTTAGGGTGGAATTAGAAGAATGAAATTTAAAACATTGAACCGTCCTTACTAAAAAATTTATTGCTGACTCCTAAAAGTCAGTTTACACCGCTGCCCATTTTTTTTCAGACATTCTTGCGGTTAAGCCACGAAAGGATTTTTCGCAGTTTTCTTTTTCAACGCCCTCGAAATACGCGAACCAGAATAGCAAGGGACTTTATCGCAGCTTGATTTTCCGTGGCAAACCTATTTATTCTTTTGCTCTCAACGATCGTCCGGCAGGTGGTCGTCCTCGCGCGTATAGTGACGACGCGACGGTGAACGCCGCCTCTTATCGATTGGACGCTCTAAAAAGAAAATAGATCAAAGCTGTAAGCATTCTTGCACTCCGTAACGCTGAGTCGGGTCCTTTGCATTGTCGATTGGTGACTCCACGATAACAGGAATGCCAGGCTGAAAAAATCGATTTAAACTCTCGAAACTTTTATATGTAAATAGAATTAAGATTTTAATTTAAATAATTTTTCAAATTATATGAAACCAAATTATAAAAAACACAAATTTAAAGTTCAAAATCCAAACAGAAAAATTAAAACTTCAATAAGGAAATTCCAATGGAAGAAATAACCTAAACTTGACAAAATGAAAAAATAAGGAACTTTTTAGAAGCAAAACAAACAAGAAGGAAAGAAAATAAATAAAATATTTCCCTTTTAAAAAAGTTTCTTCGAAGATTTATGGAGGAATTGGACAGAGTCGGCAAAAAAGTTATTCA
>JBAGKK010000477.1:1707-24352 GCA_037177015.1 Euceroptres primus | reverse complement strand
TATATTCTATTTGTATGATTCAGAGGCTTAATTAAGACTCATGTAATGAGTTTCATTTAAAAAATAGCGTATTATTTTAGGTTTACCTAGATAAAAGAAAATTTATTAAATTCAAGTTCTTTGTCATTTATTGGCAGAGCATATTAATGCATTATTATTATTATTATTATTACTATTATTATTATTATTATTATTATTATGGCCCACCTTACACCCACAGGTACGCATGTCCTGGTACTTCGCTAATAAACACAGTCGCGAAACGCGGCAAGTGATTAGTAGATTCGTTGGTGTCAGTTGTTTCAGAACTCTGTACTATTATTATTAACTCTGTACTCTAACTATTACTATTATTATTATTATTATTAACCTCATTATTATTATTATTATTATTATTATATTATTATTATTATTAAATGTAGGTTAAACTGATATTACAATTTAGTATAATCTTTTACGATTTAAGGAAATTGAGTAAATATATAAATTGAAGGGTGGCAGTACAAAACTAGATAACCAACATTTTTGTCGGAAATGGGTTTTTTGCATAAAAAATTCTTTAAAAATCAATACACATTGTGTTAAAAGGATGGCTTCAAACTCTCATTTTTAACCCTTTAGTGCCCACTTTGCCATATGGTAACGGCTAATTTAAAAAAAAAACTTTAATAATTTTAATTAAAAATTCTGAGAAAATTTGACAAGCATAAATGCATCTTAAAGGAAGTTTTCCAGCAAAAAATTGTTTTAAAAAATTTTTTGTTTAGTTACAAAAATTGAAAAATTGAATTTTCCGAAAATGCAATTTTCTAATGAAATTTGATATTAATTAAAGAAAGGAATATTTTGAAATTATCAAAGTTTATTCATAAAGAATTTAAATTTCCTTTTTATCACAATTTCAGCGAAAAATTGTTTGTCTTAGTACGATACCGTCACACTCAATCTTGATTTTCTTGAAACAGAATCATTTTCTCTTATCAAATATTTTTTATTCTTTTTCAGAATCTCCATATCTCGGGAACAAGTTTTTATTTTTTTTAAATATTGAAAATTCAATTTTTAATCGCTATCTAAAGCCAATTTTGAAAGCCTATGAAATTCTAACCCCAAAATTCTCGGTCGATTTGCTCGGAATTGGTTATTTTTTTACACCAAACTTTGTTTACCCGTATTCTGCAACTTAATATCACGGGAGCAAGTTTTCATTTTTTTTCTAGACTGAAAATTACATTTTTTATTGCAATCCGCAGAAGAACCTGCTCCAATTTTTGGTTAGTGTCAATTCGAGATTGTCAACTTCCACATCTATTTTCTCGAAACTGAATAAATTTTTCTAATCAAACTTTTTGGCATCAATTCAGTAACGCTTCAGCTCGAGAGTGAACTTTTGTTTTACCTTTATATGATGATTTCGATTTTACAGAATGTTTTTCCGTTCTGCTGAAAAATTGACATTTTGTTAGTTATCTATAGTTTTGTACTGCCACCCTTCAATTATTGTTAGCGCACTTACGAAAGTTGGCACTGAAAATATGAAAACTTAATATCTTGAGGGAACAAGAATTAGTAAAGTCAATAAGAATTATTATATTATTATATTATTATATTATTATATTATTATATTATTATATTATTATATTATTATATTATTATTATATTATATTATTATATTATTATATTATTATATTAATATTATATTATTATTGTTATAAGAATTATTATTGATATTATCAAATAATATAAAAGTAACTACAGAAATTAGTAGTTAGTTGTTATTTTCTATGATAGACGGTAACAGAAATCGTAAGCTTCAGTTGTGAAAATTTCAAATCACTATATTATGAAAAAATCCGAATAGTTTCAGATGCTCCCGAAGTTAGCCGAAGAGCCGACTGTGTACCACCTAGCCAAGGGATCCGCCGTCAGCAAATCAGTGAAGACTTTCTACTTCTATTCATCTCTATCTAATGTGTATTCTCTCTCCTTCTAATAAAATTCATTTTGAAATTTTACAAATTCTTGTAGAAATTTTAGCATAAAAAGTATTATAAACTTTGGCCTTGGTAAAATGACATATTGTACACTTTTCCCCACAAAAATAGAATTATTCGGTTTCGAGTTATTAAGCAAAATAACGCAATCTCAATAACGGTGAAGTATTTCACTAGTTAGTATATAAGGAAGTTTCAAATCCTTATTCTCAGCGTTACTTTTGCGTGCGATGCGATAAGTTAGGTGTATGTTTATGTTTACGTATAATGTATACATAATTACGTATATTGATATATTTAGCGAGCGTGTGTATTATTTTACTGTATTTATATGTGTTATAATAATGTGTATCTCCCATTGACTATCATTGGTTGGCAACTGTGACGGGGAAGCTTCCAAATTCTCTGGTATTTCTTTTTATTCATTTCAAAACGTCACATTCTTTTCGAATGACTCACAATTTTTAGTATAGTCTTTAGCAAATATCAAAGCGCTTTATTCCTAAATTTAATATAAAGACCCGATTTCCCTAAATCGTAAAAGTTTTACTAAACATTTTCTAAATGTTAATATCAGTTTTAACGTAGTCTGTGGCAAAATTTCTTTCCGTGTAGAGCCTGAAGCACCAATGTAGGTTTAAATGCAGACCCTACTTTGAGGCTAAAAATGGAAAAACCGCAGATTTTAGATATTTTTAGCGTCAAAGTAGGGTCTAAATTGAATTGAAATCGCTGCTTATTTGGAACCTACTTTTCTGCTCCCAGCGCCTACCTAAGGTAGGAGTTACAGATTCAAAGTATAAATTTCGACTCGGCCTAAATTTCGACTCGGGATTGGAGTAGAATTCTTGTAGAATTCTTGTAGTCTCTAACGTCTACAGAAATTTGCGTAGAATTCTTCTGAGGATTCTATAGAATGCATTCTTTCTAAATTTTATAGAATTTTTCCACCTGGGTTGTTTAAAAAGTGAAAACCCGATTTGTTTGTTTTAAACTAAAAAATTTATTTGAATGCTTTGTGTTTGATGTAAGAAAATTTTTAATTTGAACTGAACAAAGTTAGTTCGAATCAAACAAATCTTTTGTTTAAAAATTTGTTTAAATCAAGTAAATCTTTTTAGTTCACCCACTTCTGTTTGGATCAAATAAATCTTTTTCCCAGAGGTGTATTAACAATATTACTTCCATTTAATGTTTAATGAAATTCCCATATAAATAATTATAAAGTACATACACTGGGAAAAAAATTTGTTTGATCCACTTAACCCAGAGTATTTGTTTATTTCAAACCGATTTTGTTCGATTCAAACACACCTTCTTCAATTCAAACACAAAACTTGTTTAAATCAAACAAATCAAATGATTTTCTCAGTGAAATTTTTTATCACTAACATTCTCTGGACCGAATCCATTTCAAATCAGGCAGGTTCTACACTTGAAGTCGCAGAATCTCTCTGGGACAAAATATGTTATTTTTTAAAGGAAATTAGGCCATACGTATTTTTGTGATTTGTGAAGTAAAAATTTTCTACGAAGTCATGGGTATTTAAATTTTTTGCTTTGTTTTTCGAAAAAACTTAAATTTCGTCTTTAAACTTCTATAACTTTTGACCTAATTGAGATATTGAAGAGTGCTTCCCAGATTCTAGTAGCGTTTATCGTCTTTTTACGAAATCCGCCAGAAAATTTAGAAAATGTTCAAAATTAATAAAATGGCAGCAGTTTTTCTGAAAATATTCATAGTCGATTTTCTCAAAAAACCAACACTTAGGGTAAGAGAACCAATTCTTGGCACCTTAGCCCAATTATTGGCATGCCAAAAATTGAAGTGAATTTATTTAATTTTGGGTCAATATTTGATTGGAGTCGGTAAATAATATATACATTATGCGTAAAAATGATGGTAGAATTAAATTAATTAAATCAAAACAAACTAAACTAATTATATAATTATAGAGTGAATTATCTAATAGTATTATCTAGTACCTAGTATCTAGTATCTAATAGTATTATCTAATTTATTAGAGAGAGGTGCCAACAATTGGGGGGGGGGGTGCCAAGAATTAGTGCTCTTACCCTATATTTTTTCCAATTTTTTGTTGAATTTGTACTATCATAGGGAAGACATCTTGTGAGTTTTTATGCGAACTAAATAACTTTTGTGGCCAGGAGAATTTTTTTTCATAAAATCAAATTTTCGCATTTTTCTCGAAAACAACTACAGATACAAAAAAACTGTTAAGAAAATAGTTTGCGCAATTAAAAAAGTTCTACAAAAAGTTCTTTTTCTTATTTAGGATATCTTGCACCATTTCCGAGAAAAATAAAAAAATTCCATTTTCATGCACAAAAAAATTTTCTTGACTCCTGGTTTATGGAAATACCCACTTTGTTATTTTGTTAAATATTTTTTAAAAATGTACGTTTATATAAAGAAGACTGCCTGAGAGTTTTGCGTGGGCTAAACAATTTTATTGCCAGAAAATTATTTTTCATAAAATCGAATTTTCAAATTTTTTGCTGAAACAATTTAAGTTAAAAAAATGATGTCAAGACAAGAAATTGTTTGCCTTAAAAGCTTTCGGTGAATGAAAACGCGAGAGTGGAAGAAGGTGCCGTCCATTCCGGGAATACAAAAATGTCACATATGGAAGATGGAGATTGATGAAGGTGATATGAAAATTTCTTACATGGCCAAAACTGCTAAACACGATTGAGTTCCTAAATTATCTATAGAATCCAATGATTCTTCTTCGGATCTCGAGGACTCTAATGAAGAAATAGAATAATAAAAATTTGGACAAAAAAATCTGAAGACATAAATAATAAAAATCTGGAAACGTGGGCCCAGGTATTATTTATTTATTTTTTTAAACTGAGATTCAAACGAAGTTTTTGTACATTATTGAAAAATATCAGAGTGAATGTGAAATATATTTAATTTTTTGGATATAAAAACTTTTTAGGCAACAAATTTTTCGTATTGACATTATTTTTGTAACTTAAATCGTTTCAGCAAAAAATTTGAAAATCTGATTTTATGAAAAATAATTTTCTGGACTTAAAAATTGTTTAGCCCACGTAAAACTCACAGGAAATCTTTTTTATATAAACGTACATTATTTAAACTACTTAACAAAATAAGGGTATGGGTATTTATGGGTATTCATTTATTTATATTATTTATTTATTAAAGGGTGTTTCCATAAACCAGGAGTCAATAAAATTTGTTTGTACATGAAAATTAAATTTTTTTATTTTTCTCCGAAATGGTGCAAGATATCATAAATGCGTAAAAGAACTTTTTGTAGAACTTTTTTAATTGTGCAAACTATTTTCTTAACATTTTTCGTATCTGTAGTTGTTTTCGAGAAAAATGTGAAAATTCGATTTTATGAAAAAAAATTCTCCTGGCCACAGAATTTATTTAGCCCGCATAAAACTCACAAGATGTCTTCCCTATGATAGTATCAATTTAAAAAAAAATTATCAAAAAATATAAGTGTGAGTTTTTTGAGAAAATGGACTGTAAATATTTTCAGAAAAACTTCCGCCATTTTTCTAATTTTGAACATTTTCCAAATTTGCTGGCGGATTTCGTAAGACGATAAACGATACCAGAATCTGGGAAGAGATCTTCAATATCTCAATTAGGTCAAAAGTTATAAAAGTTTAAAGAAGAAATTTAAATATTTTTGAAAAACAGCAAAAAATTCAAATTCCGATAACTTCGTAGAAAATTATTTTTTCACAAATCGCAAAAATATGTATCACCTAATTTCCTCCAAAAAATTCAGTCCCCGAGATTTTGTCCACAATATTTTGTCCCCGAGAGATTCTGCGACTTCAAGTGTAGAACCTGCCTGATTTAAAATAGATTCGGTCTCTGATTTTCGAAAACCCATAACCCACATTTCCAATTTATTTGAGTCTTTTTCGAATCAGCCATTAAAATCTGATTGCTAAAAGTGAATCCGACTTGTTTAGGGCTTTTTTACGATCACTCGACAAAGGGTGCTTTTCTATTGGAACTCGATCCCGAGGACCAACTGTCGTGCTAGGTGGCAAGGCAATTACAGAAGGTCGTGATCGACGAACGACTATTTAGCACAGGAGCACAGTGGGTGGGGGTTTCATTGCTGCAATTAAACACTCACCCCTTGGAAATCGGGCTCCAGAATCGATGAGCTCTAACACATTGGGAGGCTGTGGATTAGGACTGGACCAAAATTTAAACGAAGGCCACTGGTAGCTTGGTACCACAAGGCAAAAAAGTACAAGTCCATAAGTCCCATTTATGGAGAAGAAATCCAGTAATGTGAACCACCCGCGTTTTGGTACCAACAGCAAAGGCACTGTGAGACACCATGAGATCATGGTCGAGACGTCACTGACCGACGTCCAACCGCATCTCTTTTACTAACACGACTCCTTCATATATTCTCAGTCTGCCACTGAGGCGGAAGACCATGAAGAAACTGGGTGAACAGACCCCTTCTCCTAAATCTTAAACGACTCTCACACGAATCCTGGATCGGAGCATCTGTGTGCCATTCAAAAGAATTCTTCAATCTGGGAATTAGTCGCTTCGTGACTCTCTATGTAAAAGAAGGGGTTTTAAATTTTAAAAATTTAGGGAAGATAGCGTTGGGGTTTATTACTTGAATTTTTCGTGTACACGATGTTGCAAGATTGCAGGATTGCATAAAATTGCATGAGATTGAATGAGATTACAAGATTGCATGGGATTGCACAGAGACTGCAAAATTGCATAGAATTGCATGATATTGCACAAAATTGCACAAGATTGCATGAGGTTACATGGGATTTCACAGGATTACATATAAATTGCATAGGATTGCATGAGATTGTCTAGGGATTACATGGAGATTGTAGGAGATTGCATATAAATTGCATGGAATTGCATATAGTTTGCATAGAATTACATGAGATTACATGGAGTTGCATAGAGATTGTACAGAGAAATATTGCATAGAATTGCATGGGATTGCATACTGATTGCAGAATTGCAGGGAATTCAATATACATTGCATGGGATTGCATATAGTTTGAATAGAATTGCATGCCATTGTACACGATTGTACGGAATTGCACTGAGCTTTGATACTGATTCATGAGATTGCATAGCACACCGCAATATTGCATAGAATTTGGTGAGATTGCATAACAGGGTGGTCCAAATTTTTGTTTTCGAATTTTCATGCATATCGCCCTCGTTCGAATTCACAAAAAAATATATGCGCTTTTTTTAATAAAAAAAAGTGATATTAGAGGTTGCTCAATCCTCATAAAGCCTCACACGTCTTTCCCATAGGAAAAAAAGACGTTTTTGACACAGTGTGCGTAAAATGCGTTTTTACACACCCATATTAGTGGCTTACGCACTAATATGAGTGTGTAAAAACGCATTTTACGCAGACTGTGTCAAAAATATCGTATGCAACTCGTGCGTACGGTTTTACCCACTTGTGGTGATCTCGTGTGTAAAACCGCATTTTACGCACATGTTGCATAATATACTATATTGTAAATTTTATTCAGAATCGTCAATATCAGGTGAATCAAGTTAAAACTCAACATTTCTCTTTACAATTAGCCATAGCCATAGAATACAAATCGATAATTACTTTTTAAATATTATTCCCATAAGTCGATTTTATAGGGTCAAAAAAAAACCCCATAAGTGAAAAATTGGGTTTTGCGAGTTCTTGGCGCTAATTATGATTTTTTCGCAGTTTTTTTAGTAAAAATTGTCCCTAATACATAAAGTATTATTTTCTATTGATAACTAGTTGTTTAAATAAATTGTTTAAACAATTTTTTATTGTTTATAGCCATTTTCTCTTAGAATAGAGTTAGGAAGTCACGGCTTTTTCCGAATTTTTCAACATTTTTTCAACTTTTCAGTTAGAGCGAGGCAATAATCAATTAAAGTTAACAGAAATAATTGTTTAAACAATTTATTATTATGTATAATAATATTCTCTCAGAATAATGCTAGAAAGTTGCAGTTTTTTCTACAATTTTCCACTTTTTGTCCACTTTTCAATTAGAGTGAGGGAATAATTAATTCAAGTTAACAATAATAATTGTTTAGGCTATATATTATTATTTTTTAAAATACTCTCTTTGAATAATGCTAGTGTTGCAGTTTTTCCCGAAATTTTCACATTTTTGACCACTTTTCACTTAGAGTAAGGTAATAATTATTACAATTTAGCAAAAATAATTGTTAAAACAAATTATTATTGTTTATAACTATCTTCTCCTATATTAATGCTAGATAGTTGCGGTTTTTTCTGAAATTTTTAACTTTTTGTCCACTTTTCACTTAGTGATGTAATAATTAATGCAAGTCAACAAACATAAATGTTTAAACAATTTATTATTATTATTTAGTAATATTATTGTTAATGTTAATATTATTATTAATATTCTCTTAGAATAATGCTAGAAAGTTACGGTTGTTTCTAAAATTTTCCACCTTTTGTCCACTTTTTAATTAGAGTGAGGTAATTATTATTATTATTATTATTATTATTATTATTATTATGTGATTATAACAATGTTATAATCAATTAATTATGTGATTGAGACCTTTTTGATATCTATATATGTATATTAACATCGATGACAACATGTTATCTCCAGAGAAGGAAAGGGGGGGGGGGCTGATAGTAAAATGTGTGCAATTCCAGTTTTTTCTTTTAGGCTTTGCAATAAAGTTCATATTACAATTCAAAAAAAAAAATTTTACAAGTCATTCACAGACCTACTCTTCACACCTACTCCTAATTACTCTATCCTTTGTTTTTATCTCTACTGTAAAGCAGCCTTTTAGTTTAAATTAATATTTTTAAAACATTAGCAAAAGAGTAAAAATACTTTACTTTGAAAAAAAGTACATTCAACAAATTATTCTTGTTGGCGTTCATTTATTATTTGTTCATGACTAAAAAGTCAAAGCAAAATTGAAGATTTCAGAAAAAAGCGCAACTTTCTAGCATTACTCTGAGAGGAGATAATTATAGACAATAATCAATTGTTTAAATAACTATGTTTGTTAACTGGCATTAATTATTACCTCATTAAGTGAAAAGTGGACAAAAACTTGAATGTGACAGAAAAAACCGCAACTTTCTAGCATTACTATAGGAGAAGATAGTTATAAATAATAATAATTTGGTGGGGAGATTGTATTGACCCTCAATAATTGGTTTCAATTCACCTGACCCTAAAACCAACTACATACATCAACATTTTCTACGAAATAATAATTTGTTTGTTAAAATTGTGTTTGTTAAATTACATTAATTATTAACTCACTTTAAGTGAAAAGTGGACCAAAAGTTGAATATTTCAGAGAAAACCGCAACTTTCTAGAATTATCCAAAGAGAATATTATTAAAAATAATAATAAACTGTTTAAATAATTATGTTTGTTAACTTGAAATAATTATTACGCCACTCTAATTGAAAAGTGGATAAAAGGTGGAAAATTTTAGAAAAAACCGCAATTTTTAAGTATTATTCTAAGAGAATATTGTTATTAATAATAATAAATTATTTAAACAATTATGATTGTTAACTTGCATTAGTAATTACCTTATTAAGCGAAAAGTGGACAAAAAGTTAAAAATTTCAGAAAAAAACCGTAACAATCAAGCTAATATATGAGAAGACAGTTATAAACAATAATAATTTGTTTAAACAATTATGTTTGCTAAATTATATTAATAATTACTTCTCTCGAAATGAAAAGTTGACAAAAAGTGGAAAATTTAAAAAAAAACCACAACTTTCTAGCATTATTCTAAGAAAATATTGTTATAAGTAATAATAAATTGTTTAAACAATTATTTCTGTTAACTATAATTGATTGAGGCCTTGCTCTCATTGAAAAGTTGAAAAAATGTTTAAAAATTCAAAAAAAGCCACGACTTTTTAACTCTATTCTAAGAGAAAATTGCTAAAATTAAAAAAAACCGTTAAAAAATCATAATTAGCGCCAAAAACTCGCAAAATCTAATTTTTCACTTATGGCTTTTTTTGGGACCCTATAAAACAGACTTAGGGGGGTGATATTTAAAAATTAATTCTTCATTCGTATTCTATGGCTAATTGTGAAGAGAAGTGTTGAGTTTCAACTTGATTCACCTAATATTGACGATTTTGAATAAAATTTACAAAAACGTATTTTTTTATGGGAAATACGTTATAAACTTCATGGGGCTTGCGGAATCTCTAAATATTATTTTTTAAAAACGCATTTATTTTTTTGTGGACTCGAACAAATTTGAGGGCGATATGCATGAAAATTCGAAGAAAAAATCTCCAATGCATATTTGGACCACCCTATTGCATAATAAAGCACAAAATTGCACAAGATTGTATGAGATTACATGGGTTATACGGAACAATATTATATAGAATTGCAAGTTTGTTAGATTCAAACAAATTTTGTTTGAATGAAGCAAACTTTTCTTTGAATCAAATAAAATTTTTCTAATAATATTTTCTTTATAATGTAAAATTTTCATTTCGAATCAAGAATATAATATTTTTGGTTTCTTAATTTAAATAAAAGTTTTCTCTGAGTGTAACATAAGTGAAAGCAACAATTCACTTATTTTAATTGTATTCAGTTGAATGGACTTATTCTGTTGAATTTTTTTTTCGTCGCTGTCCAAAAGTATTTAAAAATCTTATTTTACCAGAAACTAAGACAATCTAAATTTTAAAACAAAAATATCAGCTTTCTGGTTATAACGAATCGTGTAAATTATATTTCTTGATAATAATAATCGAGTTTTTCTTTAAGGGGCAATAATTTCTTTTCTGATTTATAGACAATTGTCATGATTAAAATATCAATCCGGATATTTTTGTTTGTGACTTTCCTATATCTGACAACTTTTCTAGATATTATAGTTTAAGGTTGTATTATTAGGAAATCATAACAAAAATGTAGGATTATTTATCTATCTATCATATTCTAAATGGGGGAAATAATTGTATTTATGAAGCCATAAATATGCAGTCTGCGTCTTGGCCACAGATTATTTTATTGCTTTATATCCTTTGTTTCTTTGAAATTCAAGGCAGGGTTTACTAGATATAAGGTAAATGTTCCAGTAATCGTATCGGTCCCAGTATTCGTATCGGTCCCAGTAATCGTATCGGTCCCAGTAATCGTGCAATTGTCACATTACCTAAAGAAATAATTATAAACGATCTTTAAAGAAGTATTTAGTAACAAGAAATAACTAACCATAGCATTATTTATTATCAAAACTAGTGACAATCAAGTATAAATGCTTAAAAAATAAGATTGATGGCGAAACGATTATTGGGACGTCACGATTATTGCTACATTTACCTTAAGTGATTTACTGGAATACATTTTTATAGAAAAATAAAAATACTTCCTTTTTATTATTAAAGCAAATAATTGTCAATAGTAATAATTTAATTTAAGAAGGTTAAATAAAGGATTTTAACTCGAAGTTCTTTACATGGCAATAATATTAAAGAGATTTTCTTATTTAAAATATAAGGACAGAAACCCCTGAAATTAAATTTACAGGTTCAACTTTTTCTCTCCAGAAAGAAAGCCTATTCAAGGCAAAGCATTCCATAAATGTGATAGTTCACAAAAAAGCTTCGCTGCTTGTGAAGGACCCTATTCAGTTATTTATAAGGGGGTGAAAAACCCGAGGAGACTTCCACTGTCCACACATACAGTTATCGAAAGGGTAGGTATGTGTCCAGTTATCTCCTATCGCACAATTGATTTCACATTTTCTTTCATGAAATGTAGCTTCAGTAAAGTTTCAAATATCGGGGTTCAGTAAAAAAAAACGACTTCTTTAGAGGAAAATATATCTGAAGATTTAAATAATTTCGACACCTTCAAAAAATATTCCGTTAAACAATCATTATTATTTAATAAATTTCAATTGTTTTTGGCCTAAAGGGCAAAAATAATCAAATTATTATTTAATTTCAAAAATATATTTAAACGTAATACAAATACAAAATATAAATTATATTTGGATTATTTGTGATACGAAATATAAATTTTAACATCTACTAGAGAACGATTATCAATATTTTTATTTTTAATTAATTTCAAATTAGAAGCAGCTAAAACGTTATAGAATTATATTTCTATTTCAAGTAAGAACAACAAGGTACCGAGTTCCTGAATGAGACCTTTGAGGTTTCCTCTTGCTTGTATGCATACGTGCACCGCTTTATAATGTATTATCTATTTCATACAGGGTGTTCCAACTGGAGTTCACATACATGAATTGAGAATGAAACCAGAGATACATCAAAGGAGTGAAAAAGCCCTTCTATAGGAGTCATTACCCCTGTAGAAGGGCTTTTTTCCTTACGTCAGTGTATTAGTCATTGCAGGGGATTAAGTACATTTAAATCCTAAACTGGGACACTCTGTATACATTCTTGCAAAATATGCGTAAGACGTGGCGGAATTTGCGGTACTGTTTAGTATTATTACCCTATTAAGCTAAATAAGGCTTATTAGCTGTAATACGTTGAAAGCTCAAATTTGAATAGTCTTATTTGGATTGCATTTCCTAATTTCCTTTCCAGAAGTTAAAACAGATTTACATGAATTATTAAAGGGAAGAATTGAAATTCCTGTCTAAATTAGTCAAAGTTAAATTTATATATATATGAAATTGTATTAAATTTAATTTTAATAAATTAAAATGAAGATGAGATTGTTTTTTAAATAAAAACACAACTCATCTCATTAATTATATTAAATTAAATTTTGATATATTTTCCTAAATATAAATATTAAATATTAAATTTAAAAATATCAAATAATGCTGCGGTACTTTTTTTCTGAAAACTTGGGCTAGACAAAATTTAATTAATAAATAGTAAAATTGAATAATATTAAATATTAAATATTTAATATTTAATATTAATATTAATTGAAGGGTGTTTAAGTAACACATCGTAACCCCTAAAATTTTCAAAATTGTATTTTTTTTGCTAAAAAATTCTCTAAATTTGAGATACATTTCCCATTGAAACGGTTTATTCCAAAAACGTTTGAAAGTAGGTTTTTAAATAAATTGTTATGCAAAAAATATTTATCTTACATATAATAATAAGCGTATTTTTTGTACAATGATTATGTAAGTTCCTTGTCATGACTTGTGTGTCAGATTGCTTTAAATAGTTTAAATTAAGTAATTAATAAAATGGAGGAATTAATTATGAGCAGTTTATTAATTCCTAAGTATAGATTAATTGACATTCTTAGGGATTATGACTTTTTAAAAATTATTTCTTGATTACCTAGTTGAAAAAAGTGAGGAAAAAATTATTGCAAAAGATTGAGTTGGGTTGTTAGGACATTTTTTGGACTTAGAACCTTTTTTTTCTAGGAGAAGGATCTAGATTTTTTAAAAATCTTTTGGCGATTCAATTTAGCTTCGCGGTATCTCGGGAGCAGATTTTTTTTATTATTAAACTCAAAAATAGAATTTTAGGATCATTTTTTGTCCTTGCTGAAAAATTTACAAATTTACTTGATTGAAACAAATTTTATTTGAATAAATAAAATTAACAAGGATATAATGTATTTGATTTAAGCAAAGGATTTGTTTGATTCAAATAAACTTTGTTAAATTAAACTCGCGTGAAAAAATTCCCGGAAATTTCTGGAAAATTCCCAGGAGTTTCATGAGAATTTCCCAGGAATTTCTCGGGAATTTCTCAGGAATTTCCTGGGAATTTTCCAGGAATCCATTCCCATGAAATTTCTCGAGAAATTTCCGAGAGTTTCCCGAGAATTTTTTTACATGGGAAATAAAAAAATTTGTTTAAATCAATGTGTATTCCAATAAATTTTATTTTTATATCAGAAAAATTCTTTTTTCAGTGTAGTGAATTGTACAAGTTATACACTGAGGAAAAGATTTGTTTAATTGAACTAAAATTGTGTGAAACACAAAAATGTAAACAAATTTTTATTTGAATAAAAAATTGGTTCGAATAAAACAAATGTATTTAAATTCATTTTTATTTGAATAAAAAAATTGGTTTGAATCAAACAAAGTTTATTTAAATTTGTTTTACCTTATATTAACGATATGAAGTCATTGATATAAAAAAGAGATTTGTTTGATTTAAATATATTTTCTTAAATTCAAACAAATCATTTTCTTAGTGTAAATATTAATCTATAGATTTAGCAGATTTAGAGAATTTCACAATTTTATTCTTATTTTATTTTACTTTTTAAATTTTATTCTTTTTCTAATTAGCTACAAGACATTGTGGACATTCAATAAAAAATTTACTCCATTTTATTAAATAATAAAGAAAAATGTGCGAAATATATAACCAGTAATTATATTATATTTTCCAGTTTCACTTGTAGTTTTTCTTTAAGCTTTTGCCCCTTTAAAGGATTTGAAATCTCAAGAGAATTATGTCTTGAAATTTTTGAATCGTTTATGTTTTATTGCAATGTGATAAATTTCTAATCGAATTTTTATGATAAATTTGTTTTTATTATTAAATGTACGATAGAAACGTCATGATCTGCAGTATATTTTCTCGGGTTGCCTGCATTTATTGTCTGTACACGTCTCATCGATCGTGTTTTCCACCAGAAAGGCTCGTTTGTCTGATTATATAGGGGAAAGGTGTTTTCAGTGTGTGCGATATTTAACGTGCAAGAAAATGATGATAATGTGGAGGTAACTGGTTAAAATAGTACCACCCTGAATAAAAATATAAATTATGAAAAAATATATTAAGTAATTAATTAAAAGGGTGAAACCCAGTTGAATCAAAAAGACTGGATGATATCTTAGAAATCTGGAGAAAAGAAAAATGGAGAAAGAAGAGATTTTAATTTGCGAGAATAATATCATAAAATTGAATTAATCTTTAAGGGTATTTGATACGTAATGATTACCGACCGATTTTTTATTTATATTCAGCGGGTTTATTAAGAGAGAAATGCAAATATAATGTTGAAATTTGAGAAAATAATAATAAAGAATTTATCAAGGAATCAATGTCTGGTGAGTTTCAGTTTTTATTTTAAGAACAAATTATTAATGAAAAATTTTTTTTGAAATAAAAATTGAAACGCACCAGGCATCGATGCCTAAATATATTCTTTATTATTTCCAAAAATTTCAGCATTATATTTGCATTTCTCTCCTAATAAACACGCTGAATGTAAATAAAAAATCGATCTGTAATTCATGACGTTATTATGTGTCACATACCCTTAAAAGGTATTTCGAAAAATTTTTCTTTTTGTGATTAATATTTTACATAAATATTAAATATAAATAACAAATATAATAATAAAAATAAAATAATAATAAGAATGAAATAATAATAATAAAATAATTTTTAAAAAATAATAAAATATGAATATTTTACATAAAACCAAATTTAAATTGTAAATCAGAAATAAATGAGAACAATCACCTATTGGTAAACATTTCTTTGTGAATTCTTCTTAAACTTTTCTGTTTTTTTTCTGTATTTGTAAATGTAAATATTTTATTTTCTGAAATAAAACATTTTTTAAACATTTAAACATTTCTGAAATATTTTTATTAATAAAGAAAATATAGTTTTGGTTCTCATGAATTTTGTAATGTATTTCTTTTTTTAATTTCTCCCTAATATATGATTCTCTCTAATACGTATCGAAATTCTTGTACGTTTGAATCTTTTTTATACAGTATTTTCTACAAATTCTAATTTTTCAGTGTTTTCACATCTTCTAAACATTCAAATTTTCCCGCTTTTTTGCATTCCGCAAATCAATATTTAAAAATTCAGTTTTTTTAAGATATATATAAAATTTTGATCAGTCGCAGTTTCTGGAATTAATTCGTAATAATTATTAAGCATAAATTTTTAGAAAACTAAACTTTTTTAAATTAAAGAGTGAATTACTGATCGATAATGAACTAGGTAAAGAAGAAACCTAATTTTTCTTCTTCCGTTTGACTCCAGCTTTGCAAAATGGCTGCCAATGGTTGCGTTTCTTTTGTCAGAAGTAAAATTTAAGCAGGTGTTTCTAAAAAAAGAATAGATTCCCAGTGGATTTTGTCTCCGGTGTAAGGGTAAGTTTCACGAAAATTGTCGGTTTTTTGTAATTTATAAAGTTGGATCAACGATAGGTTTTGGGTAATCTGCGGAAAATTAGTCTTAAGCTCGCCGGGCTTCAGATTGTGAAGTCACCTGCCAACCTTTCTTCTTCCAAAAACTAATAAGCTCTCAGCTTTCGGAATCACCCACTAAGTGAATTTCCCATTAATTAATTAAATTTTGCGTTTCGTAACTTTTTGTAGTACATGCAAAGATACATTTGTACAAAAAGTTACCGAAACATTCTTTTGGTCACCACAGAATACGGAACGACTTGTCTCCCTGGTTTTCAAGCATTTTATCCCGCTGTCTGTACAGGAAAATGTAAATTTACTAATGTCATATTATATTATAATTTATCTGCATTTATTATAATTGTTCCATTTTTGTAGTCACGGGTAGTAATTTTACAGGCACCCGTAAAATTTACATAAATGTGGTGAATGCGCTTAAAGTCAGTAAGAATCAATCATTTTCTAGAAATTGATTAGGAATAAATTAAGTACTTTGATTTTAATTGAAGGAAGTGATGGATTTTCACTCTCGGGTGGAGATTATTTAGAAATTTAGGTTATGTCATGTGAGTTTTTTTATTATTTAATTATTGATTGTCGATTGATATTTATAATTAAGGGAATTTGACAATTTTAAGGTTTGGACATTTTCCTTTCCAAATTTAAATACTTTTTATTCTTAATTCTTAAAAATTTTACTTTTTAAAATTTGGAGTGTTTTTATTTTATTTACCTTCTATATTCAAAGAGTATAAATTTTATTTTAATGTTTTCAATTTCATTTTCAGAACATTTTTAAAACTTTTATTACAAATTTTATTGATTTTTACTGATTTACGTTAAATTTTACGGTTTATTGTAAATTATAGAACAGATAGTACTGTAAAAATTACTGCCCATGACTAAAGTTATGATACTAAAAGTAGATTTATAAATGCTTCATTAACTATTTCTTTATTAGTGATTAGAAACCGTGATCACTCTACTTTTAGTTCTCTCGATTTGATATATTATCGGGAAACAATTTTAACTTTTTATCTGGTGTAATGCAAAGTTAAACGATTCTTAACTTTGCCTCAAGCGAACATCAGTTTTATGTTTTTGTGACATTAGTGTATCCGGAGGCAAAGACATTATTTAAGTAGCTACGTTCATTCGATTGGTAAGTAGCTGGAGAAATATTGGTAATTTCCAGCGATTACTGTTACAATTGTAATTCGGTAACTTTAAAAAACAATTTGTAACTTGTTTTAATTTCTCAAAGCGAAAGATTTATTCAGAAACAGTTACTAGTTCCAGTCCTAGCTTTAAGTTATTAGATAAATAATTATGAAATAATTAATTATAAGTTGTTAAATAAATTATGAAGTTATTGAAAATGTTCCAAGTTACTGGTTAGTGAGTTTGTTGAAATCTGTGGTTAGAAATAATCTTGCTTAATTAGTTAGATTTACAGTGTCGTAAATCTAACGATTGCGCAAAATTTCTATAAATTTGTATTGATTCAGATGGTAAGTAAGTGGAAACTTGTGGTTAACTCCGTTATCAGCGTTAATTTTTCAAATAGACCCTGATGGATTTTTTTTCATTTTCTGGAGGTTTACCTAATTTTAATGTTTTCAGGCCAGATTATTAAAGAGAGGGCCAAACTTGAGGAATCACCATGCAGAATTTTGACGACCTTGATATCGAGGGTAGAAATCCGAGTCACAAGTCCGAAGAGGATAGAGAAAAGGTAATATTCAGCAAAAATTAGGTCCTCAACTCTCTAAGTATTCCATAAGTTCGTTAAGGATTTATTATATGAATTATATGAAACTGAAAATATTGTCTATCGAATGAAAAGATACTTGTATAGCAAAATATAATAAATTTTTCTATGCACATGTTTTTAAAACCCTACAATATTTAATGCAATATAACGCATATATTTCTTCTCTACATTTTCAGCAAATTATTATTTTTGTTTAAAAAAGAATAACAATATTTTGAAAGAATACCCAGAAATAATTTACAATTTCTAATTTAGTTTTCTTTTTGCTAATCGACAACAAAAACCGGTCAGTATAATTCTACCCGCTAGTGAAATACATTATTTTTTATTTGGTGAACAGATTATTTTTTATTTGGTGAACAGATTATTTTTTATTTAGTGAACAGATTATTTTTTATGTGGTGAACAGATTATTTTTTATCTATGTGGCACAGATCATAGATGACTCATTCAGCCAGGCAACAAATAATTGCACCTTTGCAGTAAGTTTCAGAAACGTTGACTTCCAGGTGGCATTACTTCATATCGAAATTTGAATTTAACCTTTAAAATTTATAGGAATTAATTTTTCTGCCAGTCCACGATTTCATTTTGTATTTGACACACAAATTTACTCCCATGATATCAAATTTAAAAGTTTTTAGTTTTTAGATGAGAATCATGAAGTAAGAGTAAAGAGACAAAACTGTCTGTAACAGGGCGTTTTTAAATGCACCCCAATTTTTTTGACGACCCTCAAGGGAGGGTGTATGCTGAACAAAAAAACTTTACAGCTGCCACTTTTTTTTAAAAATTTTAATCACTGTTTTCGTTGAAAATAAAATATACTTTTAAGTAATACAGTTTATGTTATTGGCATAAC
Source organism: Euceroptres primus (assembly GCA_037177015.1). Taxonomy (NCBI): domain Eukaryota; kingdom Metazoa; phylum Arthropoda; class Insecta; order Hymenoptera; family Figitidae; genus Euceroptres; species Euceroptres primus. The sequence continues at coordinate 5,518 of JBAGKK010000477.1, read as the reverse complement.
TATAACTTCTTGAAAACTTTTAAAACAAACCCAAAACGTTCGATTCTCGAAGATATTAAATTCACAAAAAAAATGGTCATTTCCTTCAACGTGTGCCCTCCCTCACGGTTTGTCATGAAAAATGGAAACAACTTCGGTATACGTAGTTTTGTCTCTTTACTCCTGTTTCATGATGAGAATGCAATTCAAGTAAGAAACGAAATTATGTTTCCTTTCCTGCTTAAACATATTATAGACTGATTTCATTTCAAATCATGCAATGAGGTTTGCATGAGGTTGTCAGAATGTTTTGGCATGAAAGTATGTTATTCTACACTCAAAATAAAGGAACACGTGTTTCACCGTTTGGCTAAAAAAAAAATTTCAGGGATGGTGAAGATAACCTTACAATTTCATAAAAACTGTCAAAATATTTTTCAAAATGATGCAGTTTTTTACCAAATACACATATTCGGTTGGTTTCTCTTTTATGTGATGAGGAATTTTTAGCTCTATCGAGTGATCCGAGCAAAATATCAAAATTTTCAAAATTGAGAAAATGGCGGTTTTTCTGAAAATTTTGAAAATGGATTTTCTCGAAAAGGCCACCTTCAAAATTTTTTATTTTTTGTTATTAAATTGTTAATTTTTTTCGAAAAATACCGAAGAAAGGAGTAAATATCAAGGAAAAAAGTTGTTTATAAATGAATTTCCTTTAAAAAAAGCCTTTTTCTCGATCCGGATCCATTACCGCCTCTCGTACTGTCAGAAAATTCATAGTTGAAGGGTTGCAGTACAAAACTAGATAACCAACATTTTTGTCGAAAATGGGCTTTTTGCATAAAAAGTTCTTTAAAAATCAAATTGGTATTATTGGTTGGCCCTCGGCGTGCAGACATCTTAGATTTCCCCCACTCATCATGAAATACCTATTAGCAGACAGAAACAAACGAAACACCAATAAAAATTTAAAAATTAACTGTATGTGGTGCCATATATTGAAAAAATGAAAGAGGCTTTTTTAAAGGAAATTCATTTCTAAACAACTTTTTTCCTTGATATTTACTCCTTTCTTCGATAGTTTTAGAAAAAATTAACAATTCTGATTTTTTGAAAAATGTTTTTTTTTTCAATAGGAAGAAATTGTTTACCAGAAGCCAAACTTGTAGAATATATAGTTCACATTATCGGCAATTCACAAAAAAAGAATAAAAAATTTTAAAGGTGGCTTTTTCAAGAAAATCTGTTTTCAAAATTTTCATAAAAACCACCGCCATTTTCTCTATTTTGAAAATTTTGATATTTTTCTCGGATCATTCGATAGAGCTAAAAATCCCTCATCACATGAAAGAAAACCCAATCGAATATGTGTATTTAATAAAAAACTGCATCATTTTGAAAAATATTTTGGCAGTTTTTATGAAATTGTAAGGTTATCTTCAACAGCTCACCATTCCTGAACAAAATTTTTTTCAGCCAAACGGTGAAACACGTGTTCCTTCATTTTGAGTGTAGAATAACATACTTTCATGCTAAAATATTCTGACAACCTCATGCAGACCTCATTGCATGATTTGAAATGGAATCAGTCTATATTTATTTCTGAGTCAAAAAATGTTCTCTAAGGATATTTTGTGATAAAGAAATTTGTGTAAGAAATAATTACTTAAGATTGGTACGACTTTTATACAGAATCAGAAGGTTTGAAGATATGAGAATGACAACTCGTTAAAGACCATTTGAAGTTGGCCCCTAAGTAATAGTTAAAATAACCTAATTTAGGAGCCAACGTCAAATGGTCTATACCGAGTTTTCATTCTCATGTCTTCGTTTGTATAAAATCTTAAAATGTAGTGCACGTCAAAATTTTGATTGCAGGCAGTTTTTCAAAATAATATTTTGGTCACTCCATTGACTTTCAATGGCATCAGTTGCTTTTTGACTTTTTACTTTTATATTTAACACAGCTGACTTAATCCTTTTAACACTGTAGCGTTATTAAATTTTAAAAAAATTCAAATTAGCATTTCCCGATTAAAAGATTAGCGAAACCCTAAAACGCTGGATTGAAATATTTTAACTACGCGCTTTAAACTGGAATTTTCCTTCAGAAATGTTCCAGAAATTATTTATTATTCTGATTATTTTATGCTTCTATTTTCTACAGGAAGAGCATGATCGAAAACGGTTGATGAGAACGAGTGTGACAGCTGAGGATGGAACATTGAGACCAGTGTATTCGGAAACCGAAGATGGTGACATATGGTGTCATATATGCAATGTCGCCCTTTTCGGAGCTCACAAGTTGCTCAGTCACAACGTCTGCAATCGGCACAAAATTAAGTTAGACGAATGGCCATATCCAGTTTTGTTGTGGTCAAAAAAGGCGGACATAGTGAATAAAAATGCGAATAAGCCTCCATCGGGATCTTTAGCACCGGGAGAACCGATTCCACCAGGCATGGAGGATCAAATTGTCAGGAACACAACCATCCAGGTGAGCCTGGATCGACACAGGAGTTCACCTCTCGTTGGTTTAGAGTATCTACTTGAATTGGTAGATAATGATTCCTGTGAACCAAGTTACACTTGTGTTTTGTGTGATAAACGAGGAGATCCACGAACTGTAATGGCTCACATCACCAGTTACAATCATCGGATCGCGTATTTGAACAGGCACTTTCCCACGATTTCGCGAGCGATTACAGAATTGCCCCGGACTCCGAATTATAAGCGCGGAGCTAATGAAATTTCGGTGTTAGTTGCGAAGAAGATTGAAGATCACTTTGGAAGATTGCAACCTCAGTTGGTGGACAAGGGTCAATTTGAAAAGAACAAGATGCAGTACATCAAAAGGGTTTATCAAGACTTTCACTTTAGGTAAGTCTAATTACTTGTTTGAAATTTATTCTGTCGTATTTTTGTTCAATCATCTGTGGTGAATGCGAGATGATTGTCGTAATATTTAGAGGAATACGGTTGTGTTTTCCATGAATTTTTTATTTATCGTGGTCGTTTCCTACGTGCAGGGAAACGCCAGAGTTTACGTTAATGGAAATTTACGATGTGCGATGGGTGACGAATTTTGAAGAGAAGATGGCTGAAGTTATAAATGAAACTAAGAAAGGTTAGTATTTCGGCATAATGTGAGGCATAATGTGAGGTACAAATTTCTTCGTGGTGTTAATTTGTGTAAAATATGTTTTCTGTGAAGAAATACCACCAGTCGAAGATAAGAAAGAAGACAAGAAGGAAGAGAAAGAAAAACTTAAAGAGAAAGACAAGGAAAAGGGGAAAGAGAAAAAAAGAGATGAAAAGAAGGATGAAAAGAAAGATGAAAGGGAGAAAGAGACCAGAAAAAGAGATTCCAAGTCAGACTACAAGGATTCAAAAACGTAAGTAGATTATTTTATTTGGAAGATTATTTTTCAATAATTTTTTTGTCAGAGGTCATGATAGAAAACAAATTTTAATGGGCATTCCACGTGGCCCTTTCCAATATTTTATTATTTAAAATTCGATTACACTGAAATCGCTGTTGAAAGCCGCCCGGGATGGGCCTTCGAGGAAATAGTTTATACATGAGTGTGTGTTAGTTTGCGGCGCGGGGTCCAAGGGCACGAGGAAAGCTAAGCTCGGAGCTCAGCGGTGTCGCGCGAGTAGCGTAGTAACAAAGTTTGCAATAGTGACGCAGTAGTCTACGCGTTGAATTCCGTCCGCTCGCATCAGTTCATTTTCAGTATTTTGGTTATGTGTTATGCGTAATAATTCATAAATAATAACTAAATCAAACTTAACAGTAAAGTAAACGTTAAATTAAACTTATATTTAA
>JBAGKK010000475.1:504355-569401 GCA_037177015.1 Euceroptres primus | reverse complement strand
ACTCAAAATTTTGGAAAATCACAAAATGGCGGCCATCTAAATGGGCCCAAAAATGCTATTTCTTAAAGTTATTAACAGAAAGTGACTAAAAATTGCGGAAAAATTTAATAATTTATTTTTGAGCGAATGCAAGATCTCAAAATCCAAAATTTTGAAAAAATGTTGGCTAATTCAAAACTCAAAAAGTACCTTTTTCCTACAGTTTTTAACGTAATGCTTTTAAACTTCGGGATAACAAACTGTCTAGCTTTAGAAATTACTTGATAACTTTGAAAATCTAAAATTTTGAAAAAACACAAAATGACAGCCAATTCAGAAGTGAAAAATAGCTTATTTTTATAGTTTGCAACGAAATACTTTGAAACTTCGTTAAAACAAAGTGTTCGGCTTCAGAAGCTACTTCATGGTTTTAACAATCCAAAATATTGGGGAAAAAACAAAGTGGTGGCCAATTCAAAATTTAAAAAAAAGCTCAACCGGCAAGATGTAAGCTGAATAATAATATTATATTATAATAATATTATAAAATAATATTATTATTAATAATAATATTATAAAATAATATTATTATTAATAATAATATTTAAGGCACAGCATAAATAATATTTTTTTCATTTAGATGTAACTACTACATTCTTCTTGTGTTTTTCATTGAACGAATACCATTCAAAAATATGAAAATAAACCTCTCCCTTATTTTCTCAAATTATTCTATAGGTTCTGAATCAATATTTTTTGCTAATAAAGTTTAAAAGTATTTCGTTGAAAACTGTAGAAAAAAATGAGCTTTTTCTAATTTTAAGTTAACTGCCATTTTGAATTTTTTAATATTTTTTATTTTTAAAATTATCAAGTAGTTTTTGAAGCCAAAAATTTTGTTTTCCCAAAGCTTAAAAGTATTACGTTGAAAACTGTGGGAAAAAAGTATTTTTTGAGTTTTAAATTAGCCGCCATTTTTCAAATTTTGGATTTTGAGATCTTGCAGTTGCTTGAGAATAAATAAATTAAATTAAATTAAATAATAAATTAAATTTTTCCACAATTTTTGGTCACTCTTTGAAAATTTTGAGTTTATGACTATGAAGATATTTTAAGAATCCAAAGCGAATTTTCGTTCTCGGAGATAGAATGATTCGAATAGAAATTTTAAAAAATCATGCAGATTTTTCGTTTTCGCGTGATTTCTCCCATGTAAATTCCATGGGAAATTTCAAGGCCCATGTTACATATATACACCAAATCACACTTTTGGGTCTTATGTCCATATTGGGCTGAATGTCAATTTTGGACACTATTTTCATATTAGATCCCATGTCAATTTGGGGTCCTATGTCAGTTTTGGGTCCTATGCCAATTTTTGGCCCTATGTCAATTTTGCGTCTTATGCCCATTTTGGGACCTATGTCAGTTTTGGGCCCTATGCCAATTTTAGGTCCCATGTCAATTTTGGACTCTATGTCAATTTTGGGCCCTATGTAAATTTTGAGTCCTATGTCAATTTTGGGTCCTACACCAATTTTTGGTCCTGCACGAATTTTGGGCCATACACCAATTTTGGGTCCTATATTAATTTTGCGTCCTGTACTAACTTTGGACCATAGGTCACTTTTGGGCCCTATGTCAATTTTGGGTCCTACTCGAATTTTGTGTCCTATATCAATTTTGAGTCCTACGGCAATTTTGGGTCTTAAGCCACTTTTGGGCCATATGTCAGTTACCTCTCAGAATAGTACGACGGACCAACGGACAACAGACCGAAACTATAAGGGTGTCTGTCCGAGGCTACGAAACCCTAAAAATGAGGATAAATTCGAAAAAAGTGAGAATCCCATATTAGGGCCAGTGTGATAGCACGTTATGTAAGTTAATATCAGTCTTCTTTATAAAATCTGCGCGTGAAATTGAAAGCTGCAACAAAGTTGAAGAGATTATACCAATTTCGTCAAAATGACTTGATGCTGAATTCTCAAGCAGGTGAATTTCAATTGAGGCTCCGTATCAATTATTGTGATGAAAATTTTGAAAATATACACGCATCTCTTCAATTTTGGGTACAAGATAATTGTTTGATTGTGGAAAAAAAATTATTAAAGGAAATATTTTTCAACAATCTGGTACATTAGTTTGTACTTCTCCCAAATTGTACAACTGTTTTCATAAAAATTTTCATAAAATTTGACACCAATTTTTATAAAAATTGTTCAATTTTTGAACTAGATAAAAATTTAGTTTTGCCGCTGGCCAATCGTCGGATTCATGCTTATTCATCGTTCCCAGAAAACGGAGATATTTCCACAGAACTATCTTCTCCATTTCTAGAAAACCCCTTCCCAAAGCGGCTGAGTCTGTTGGCTAGAAAAAAGGCGGCATTTCGATCAACGATCCGCAAATAGTGCGAGTGCAAGTTAACCAGGTAGAAGAGAGTGCAGGTGCCACGGGATGTGAATGACTGAAAGAGAGTGGGGAGTGAGGAGGAGGGAGAACGTTTGGCGAGTAACGCGAATGAGTAACTCGAGTGAGCGGGCAATGCGAGTTGTGTTGAATGAGGCGAATCAAGTAAAATGCTGCAAGTCAGTAGTGCCTGCTAATCTTGTCCCCAGGGTGATACGCTTTCTAATCACTTGGATTAGCGTGACACCAAGCGTACGCGTTTGAGGTTTGTTTTATTCCACATAACAGCTCCCTACATTATTGAAAAATAAGAAAAAAACTGTTTAACATTTGAGTTATTTAGCTCAAACCAATCAACTTTAAACCGGATTAGAATTGAGCGGGTTTCAGTCTGCATACTCGGAACTGTGGAATAGGTGAGTGATCAGAGGGCAAGAAAACTGAAAAAAGCAACAGGGGACTACTATTCAACCCAACGAAAATTAGTTGGGTTATATGGGGCCTTATGTGTAGGAACCTATGTAGGAAACTGTGTTAGGAACCTGTGTAGGAACCTATGTAGGAAACTGTGTAGGAACTTGTGTAGGAAACTTATGTAGGAAATTATGCAAAAACCTGTGTGGGAACCCATGTAGAAAACTGTGTAGGAACCTATGTAGGAACTTATATAGGAAATATGCAGAAACCTGTGTGAGAACCCATGTAGAAACCTGTGTAGGAACCTTTGCAGGAAACTATGTAGGGACCTGTATAAGAACCTGCATAGGAACCTGTGTAGGACCCGGCATAGGAACCTGTGTAGGAAACTATGTAGGAACCTGTGTAGGAACCTGCATAGGAACCTGCATAGGAACCTGCATATGAGCCTGCATAGGAACCTGCATAGGGACCTGTCTAGGAACCTGTGTAGGAATCTGTGTAGGAAACTGTGTAGGAACTTGTGTAGGAACCTATGTAGGGACTTATGTAGGAAATTATGCAGAAAACTGTGTAGGAACCTATGTAGGAAACCGTGTAGGAACCACTGTAGGAACTTATGTAGGAAAATATACAGAAACCTGTGCAGGAACTCATGTAGGAATCTGTGTAGGAACCCATGTAGGAACCTGTGTAGGAAACTATGTACAAACCTGTTTAGGAATCTGCATAGGGACCTGTGTAGAAACCGGCATAGAAACCTATGCCGGAACCTGTGTAGGCACCTATGTAGGCACCTGTGTAAGCACCTGTGTAGGAACCTGTGTAGAAACCTATGTAGGAACCTATGTAGGAACTTAGGTAGGAAATTGTGCAGGAACCTTGTAGAAACCCATGTAGGAACCTGTGTCGAAAACTATGTAGGAACCTGTGTAGGAGCCTGCATAAGAACCTGTGTAGAAACCTGTGTAGGAACCTGTGTAGGAACTTGTGTAGGAACCTGTGTAGGTACCTGTGTAGTAGGTATGTGTGTAGAAACCTATGTAGGAACCTTTATAGGAACCTTCATAAGATCCTGTGTAAGATCCTGTGTAGGAATCTATGTAGGAACCGATGTATGAACCTGTATAGGAAACTATCTGGAAACCTGTGTAGGAACGTAGGTGGGATCCTACAGTTTCCTTGGAAACTATGTAGAACTATGTTTTATCCTGTCATATTCCCTTATCAAGTCCCTATCTCAATTTCCTACGTCAATTTTCCTACAAAAAAACCCATATTACCAAATTAAAACCCTCGGTAGATTCATACACATATTTTTGACGTCAAATCCCACATAAAACTAATAAAATTCTCCAGAAATATTTCCCACACGTAATCCCACATAAAAACCCCCAGTTTGATCTTATGTCAAGTTTTCCTATGTCAATTTCTATATATTCCTATTATTCCAATGTATTCCTATATAAAGCTCCACATGGGATCCAGTGAGGATTTTCATTTGAGGTTTCATGTAGGAATTGAGTCAAAAAATATTTGTAAATGATTCATCGAGGTATTTCACATGAACTTGATCATTAAATGACAGAAATATCTATGGAGGGATTTGATGAGAGTTTTCACGGTATTTGACGTAGGAAATATTTTAAGGTCCCACGAGAGTTTCATTAGGGATTGTATATGGGATTTCACATGGGAAATATTAAGTGACGGACCCGAAGACGATATTCAAGATGGTTTTCTTGCCGGACTCGAGGTAGGAGATGTGCGTAATGCACAAGCAGTGATTTTAATATAGGTTTTTAAGTATGAAATTTACGTAGGAACTTGAAAAAAGGACTGACAAGGATTCTGCATATGTTCCTACACGGGTTCCCACACCATTTGAAAAAGGAACTGACAAGGATTCTACATAGGTTCCTACATGGGTTCCTACACCATTTCGTGTCACCAGTGGCGTATACGATTTAATGTAGGAACCTACGTGGATTCCCATATGGGTTCCTATCCTCAAGAGGGGATTTTCAATAGGATCCAGTGGTGCCAACTTGAAAATCGTAATTTAGGTAGGAAGAAAAGTGTCACGTTAATAAGTGCAGGCTCCTTTTCCAGCTGCTACTGAGCTTTCCTTGAATCGGATCGAGTGAGGCACCTGTCGGTCGGGTTGCGGCTGCCGGGGGCGGAAAGTGCAGCGGCAACAATAATCAATGGAGTTGCTGCATTGGGGTGTGGCGCGCAGTGTCGGCGCCTCCTTGCTGTCCGACGTACTTCGATCGAACTCTCTTGCAACCCTGTTTCCTCCCCCAAAACTCCCCACACACCCTCCTTGGCTCTGTGTTTCGTCGACTTCCAAGAAATTGCAAGAGCCACCTTCTTGATGCCAACGACCTCTCTCCTTCTGCTATCCCTTCAAAATTGACTTCTACTCTTTAAATCATTTTATCACTAACTAAAAAAGTAGTAAAACTAACAACCTGTTCAGAAGATTTTATTTTCCTTCAGTCTTGTAAAACTGTCCAACAATTTGATTCAAAAGATCGCTGACTGTATAATTTGAGTCATTAACGTGTCGCGTCCGCCTCTTGCAACAAAGTACAAGCTAAAGAGGACAGGGTGGCAGTACTTGATTGGAATCCTCCATTTTTATCAGTCACGATTTTCAGACATGAATCTTGATCAGGACTCACGTGTAACTTAAACGCACCTTGGTACCTTACATACCGAGTAGCATGCGATTTCCTCGGGCTTTTTAATCATTATAAATAATAAGTTATCGGTTGTGTGTAACAGCGGCGGTTACTTGGTGCCTCGCTGGGAGGCAGAGTGAAACGCACAGAGGGGAGAAGGAGGGGGAGGGGAATATAATCTGCGCATGGACAACCGTATCACGCAGCGGTAGCTGCGAAGGCTCCCTCTTAGCCTACAATCTGTCTTACATATTCATTATGGCTATGGGGCGAACGGGCATTATCTGAGATGGTCGGTTTGGTACAACGGATAGCTTGTAATTTTCATTGGTCCTCAGCCCTTCTTTATCTCTCTTTGTCCCCCCGATCCTCTCTCTTACTTATTTCTTTCTTCTTCCACTCCACCTCTCTCCCACTGATGCGCAACTATCACAATATCCAGACCTGCTACCCTCTTTCCAGGCGGATATAATGACAGTTCCTCAGGCATGCGCACGCAGCTGGAATTTCTTACGAGGATGAGAAATTGTAGATGATAAAGCACAATAAAATTAAAGAAAAGATTCTTGTTTTGATCCTACTGCCTTCATTACCACTACCATCTCCCAAATGATCACAAGATACTAGGGGTGTGCAAAAACTCGACTCCCGCGAGTCGAGTTCTTTTTTTATCGAGTCGAGTCGACACAGAAAAAACTAAGTGTAATATTTACCCCAATTTCGGGGTAATCATTACACAGGTCTACAAGATTTTCTCTACTGAGATTTGAAGATGTTTTCTCATGTAATTTTTCGCGCTGAATTCTAATCTGGCAACAGAATTTGTCTAGCGAAGATTTTGATTAGCACAATTTGTCTAGTCAGGATTTTGAGATATTCTAACCTGAAAGTGCAAAAAAGGCCGTTTTTCGGCATATTCAGATGAAAATAACTTTGAAACGCGATGATGTTCGTCAATTTGGCCAACAGATTCGAATTCCTCATGAAAAAATCTACGGAAATACATATACATGATTTCTGATATGGTCCAATATTTACAACTGTAGGACCTTTTATATCAACAAATTCCATTTTTTGAGGTACCTTCGCACCAAACTTTTCATCAGACGATTTCCTCAGAACTCCCTATCGAAGGGTTTTACAGGTCGCTGATCACAAATTTGGAGTCAGAATTCAGATTTTCAAAATAGCGGCTCAAATATGGCGCTCTGAAAAAAAATTCGTTATAATTCTACTATCAGTCACTATCAAGGAGCTTTGTGGGTCTCTGATTACGACTCTGAAGTCAAAATTAGGAAATTATGAATGACAGATCCAATATGGCGGATAGTATGTTGAGATAGAGCATGATTTAGCAAAATAAGGCTAATTAGGCCAATGAGACAGCAAACTAAGGCAACACAGTATTGTATTTTGTACTGGAGTTTATTTAAGTCCAGAGACAGGTCCCCTATGGGCAGAATAATATGTGCAGATTAAACAGTTTAGTAATCCGGCCAACTAAGGCAAGATAAGGCATGATCCAGCCAACCGAGGCAACATAGTCTAGTGATCCGGCCAACTAAGGCAAGACAGTCTAGTGGTCCAGTCAACTAAGACAAGACAATCTAGTAATCCGGCTAACTAAGAAAAGATAAAGCATGATCCAGCCAACTAAGGCGAGACAGTCCAAAGATCCAGCAAGATACTCTAGTGGTCCAGCCAACTAAGGCAAAATAGTCTAGTGGTCCAGCCAGCTAAGGCAGGACAATCTAATGGTCCATCCAACTAAGGCGACACAGTCTAATAATCCGACCAACTAATGCAAGATAAAGCATGATCCAGCCAACTAAGGCGAGACAGTCTAAGGATCCGGCAATATACTCTAGTGGTCCAGCCAACTAAGGCAAGACAGTCTAGTGGTCCAGAGAACTAAGTCTAGAAATTCGGCCAACTAAATCGAAATAAAGCATGATCTAGTCAACTAAGGCGAGACAGTCTATGGATTCGGCAAGATACAATAGTGGTCCAGCCAACTAAGGCAGGATAGTCTAGTGATCCGGCCAACTAAGGCAAGACACTCTAGTGGTCTAGACAACTTAGACAAGACAATCTAGTAATCCAGCTAACTAAGACAAGATAAAGCATGATCCAGCCAACTAAAGCGAGACAGTCCAAGGATCCGGCAAGATACTGTAGTGGTCCAGCCAACTAAGGGAAGATAGTCTAGTGGTCCAGCCAACTAAGGCAGGACAATCTAATGGTCCATCCGACTAAGGCAAGACAGTCTAGTAATCCGGCCAACTAAGGTAACATAAACTATGATGCAGCTAACCAAGGCGAGACAGTCTAAGGATCTGACAGGATACTCTGGTGGTCCTGCCAACAAAGGCAAGACAGTCTAGTGGTCCAGCCAACTAAGGCAAAACAGTCTAGTCGTCGAGCCAACTAAGGCAAGACAGTCTAGTGGTCCAGCCAACAAAGGCAAGATAATCTAATGGTCTAGCCAACTAAGACAAGACAGTCTAGTAAGCCGACTAACTAAGGCAAGATAAAGCATGATCCAGCAAACTAAGGCGAGACAGTCTAAGGACCCAACTAAGGCAAGAGTTGACCGTGATGTCATCTAGTAACATTCAAACTAATTTTCAGAATCTTTTCCTCTTTTCTTCGAAGCTTCGAGAATTGGAAAGTCTTTTGTGAGTTACATTGGTTGCATTTCCTTTCAAACACTAACAATAGTCAACTAGCATAACTGCATTCCATCTTCCTTGATACTCTCTTTCCATCTCTTTGATATATCGATGAAAACGTTCACCTTACTCCTCACTCACGTCTCCAAGATTGTCAAGGAAAAAGTCGAGGTGGGAATGCAAAAAGTGAAGCTTCAGGCTCATGTTGCACCCCAAATTCTTGAAGTGATTCAATATATTTGTCACAAGAACCTTGTAATTTTTTTTCACATTTCCCAAAAAGCCTTTGGTCACTTCCTTGAAACTCATCCACTGTTTTTTTGAAAGGTCTGTCAACGTTTTCACAAAATTATCGTCTTTTATAAACCTTTTAATAACAGAACCAGTGAAAACTCCTTCTTTAATCTTAGCTTCGCTCAGAGATTTGAAATTTTCAAGAAGATACTGAAAACATTTACCATCCCTCTTTAGTGCTTTGACAAACTGCTTCACTGATCCTAGTTTAATATGCAAGGGTGGTAGCATTACGTCACTCGGATCAATCAATACTTCTTTCTCAATATTTCGTAAACCTGGTTCCAAAGACTTTCTCTTCGGCCAACTTTTCTGTTTCCAAAGCAAAAAGTCTCATTTTTGTAGGCTTGTGTTACCTGCAACAAAAATTAAAACATTCGAGTAATATTGACCTTGACTTTGCGGGTTATTTTCTTCTTTTACCCACGTATGAGAGTAATTCTCAATCATGACATCGATGTCTGGGTAATTTGACTTCGTCTGCGAAAAGAAACAGTTCGCTCGAACATCGTTCCTCCAAAACGTATTCTGATAGGATAAAATTAAAAGTTCAACAATTTGAGGTTATCTTTTCGACGGGAAAAAGAATTTTTTATAGAAAAAGCACTAAGTCTTGACGGATAAAAGCAAGATTAAATAATTTTAGGTTACGCTGAGTGTTTTCGCCGGGAAATGAAATTTTTATAGAAAAACCACTATACGTCTTGATGAAAGCTTACAAGTGGCAACAATTTGAGCTTATGTTGGGTGTTTTCACCGCGAAATGGAATTTTTGATAGTAAAATCACTGTCTTGATTTTAAAAAAGGTCCAACAATTTTAAGTTAACTTGGGTATTTTCGTCGGGAAATGGAATTTTTTTTGAAAAACCACTAAGTCTTCATTAAGAAAACAAGATTCAACAATTTTAGGTTAAGTTTGGTGTTTTCGACGGAAAATGAAATTTTTTATAGAAAAATCACTAAGTCTTGATTAAAAAAACACGATCCAACAATTTCAGGTTAAGTTGGGTGTTTTCGATGGGAAATAGAATTTTTTATAAAAAAATAACTAAGTCTATGTAAAAGCTTACAAAAGTGGCAACAATTTGAGGTTATCTTGGGTTTTCTCATCGGGAAATGTATTTTTTAGGCTGATGCTGTATTTACGTGAAGCGAAGAAATTTCTTGGCATATCTAAGTATTTTGGTATTCATTTAGATACCTATTACCCATCTAGAAGCGTTCTAGTATTTTTTTTTGGACAAATGATATTTGGGATAAATGAAATGGAATTGACCTGTCACCAGTTGTTGAGGTACCAAGACTCAGTGATTTTTTTATAAAAAATTCCATTTCCCCGCGGAAACACTCAGCTTAACTTAAAATTGTTATGACTTTCTTTTTAAATCAAGACTCAGTGATTTTACTATAAAAAATTTCATTTTGCTGTGAAAACACCTAACCTCAAATTGTTGCCACTTATAAACTTTCATCCAGACTTATAGTGATTTTTCTATAAAAATTTCATTTCCTGACGAAAACACTCAACATAACCTAAAATTATTGAATCATGTTTTTGTCCATCAAGACTTGGGGCTTTTTCTATAAAAAATGTCATTTCCCTTTGAAAACACCAAACTTAACCTAAAATTGTTGGAACTTGTTTTTTTAAATCAAGACTTAGTGATTTTACAATAAAAAAATTCATTTCGCGCTGAAAACACCCAACATAACCTCAAATTGTTGCCATTTGTAAGCTTTCATCAAGACTTATAGTGATTTTTAAATAAAATTTGCATCAAGACTTAGTGCTTTTTCTATAAAAAATTGCATTTCCCGTTGAAAGCACCCAAGGTGACCTCAAAACGTTGTCACTTGTAAGCTTTCATTGGTTTGGCTTTCATTTCATTGGTTCCTATTGAACTGTTTATTCGATTCATTTTGAACTATTATGAAACTTTGATTTTGGTTCAAAATGAACTTGATATTGGTTCAAAATGAACTTGTTATTGGTTCAAAATGAATTTAATATTGGTTCATATTGAATAGTTTTTTTTAAAGTTCAGTTTGAGTCATTGTAGCTCTTACCATCCCTAGATCTGTACCATCCACTGAGAGGCAATGACCCTTGAAAGTCACAAAAATAAAAATCACTTGTTATATAATCCATAAGTCAGTGTCACTTTGTCGTTTCATGTCTCTTCTTTCTTTCCTCTCAACCCTTCCATCATGAAATGCTTATTTAGGCCCACTACCCCCCTCTTCAGAAGTCCTACAGTGACAGTTTCTTGCGCATGCGCATACGTGAGTTCAGCGGCACCTGATAATATCGCAAGCCTGCCTTCAGTCGGTAATCGCCGCGTGAATTTTCACTTCACAGCGGGCCCACGCTATAAAGGCCGACCGTTTGACGATCGGGGAATTTCTGGAATCCGAAGCGGCGCCTTCTCTGGCCGAACAATCGGCGAGACTCGTCGACGACGACGGGAAATATACGGTTGCGTCGCCACGGACTACCAATCGTTACAGGAACGACCAGTTAGCCCCTAAGGGCCTCTGCAGTTGCAAGCGTTGCTCGATATCAAGAGAGATCTCGTTCTTTCTCTGGACAGCGACGTTTTTTCGCTACCTCATCGGAAATCCACGTTGCCGCCAATCGATTCTTATGGCTTTTGTTTTTCACCGAGAGGGCAAGAGATCTGTTTGCAATCTGTTATATTGTTCCACTTCCAGCCTTAAAAGAAAAGCTTGTTGAGAAACTGGACTCAAAAACAAAATCAGACTTTAACCTCCTTTTTATGGCTCTTTTCAGTAAAGAAATACCAGATTCCTCTTTTCCCCACTGTGTCCCAGTGAGTCCCGTTTTACGCTAATTAGAAACTATTAGGGTTTCGAAGCCTCGGGCAGAAACGCTTATAGTTTCGGCCTGTTGTCCGTCCGCCCCTCATACTATTTTGACAGGTAACGATATGGCCCAAAAGTGATATAAGACCCAAAATTTACATAGGGCCCAAAATTTGCGCGAAACCTAAAATTGGCATAGGGCCCAAAATTGTCGTAGGGCCCAAAATTGTTGCAGAGCCGAAAATTCGCGTATGACCCAAAATTCGCATATGGCCCAAAATTAGGGCACAGGGCCCAAACAGGTATAGGGTCCAAAATTTTCGCAGGGCTCAAAGTTCGCATATGACCCAAAATTGGCATAGAGCCCAAAATTCGCATAGGACCTAGAACTAACATAGGATCCAATATAAGAATAGAGTCCAAAACTGACATAGGGTCCCATATAGACAGAGCCAAAAACTGACATAGGACCTAATATGTAAATAAGACCCAAAACAGACATAGACCCTATATGGACATAGGGCCCCAAATGGTAAAAGAGCCCAAAATTTTCGAAGGGCCAAAAGTTCATATAGGATCCAAAACTGGCATGTCCCAAAATATGCGAAGGGCCCAGAGCTGACATAGGACCCCGTATGATTTTAGGACCAAAAACTTACATAGGGCCCAAAATTGATATAGGACCCAAAATTCGCATGGGACCCAAAATTCGCATGGGACCAAAAATTCACATAGGGCCAAAAATTCGCATAGGACCAAAATTGGCATAGTACCAGTATTCCCATAGGACCCAAAAATCTCATAGGGCCCAAAATTCTAATGTGAACAGGAACTGCCATAGGACCAAATATGGACACAGGGCCAAAAGCAGACATGGGGCCCAATATGGGCATAGGACCCAAAATTGGCATAGGGCCCAATATGGGCACATGAACACAAATTGGAATAGGACCCAAAATTGTCGAAGGACCTAAAATTCGTATAGGACCCAAAATTGGCATATGGCCCAAAATTTGCATAGGGCCCAGAACCGGCATAGAACATAATATGATCTTAGGACCAAAAAACTGACATAGTGCCCAGAATTCATATAGGGCCAAAAATTCGCATAGGACCCAAAATTCGCATGAGACACAAAATTTACATTAGACCAAAAATTCGCATAGGACAAAAATTGGCATAGGACTATAATTGCCGTAGGACCCAAAAATCTCATACGACCCAAAATTTTCATATGAACCGGAACTGTCATAGGACCCAATATGGACATAGGGCTAAAAACAGGCATAGGAACCAACATGAACATAGGACCCAAAACTGCCACAAGCCTAATATCAATATAGCACCCTAAGCTACGAAACCCTTTCTTGTAGGTGCTTGTCGTCTACTATAACTAATTTTATTTAAATTAAATTCAGAATTAAATTTCCCTTATCTTAGTAAATCCAAATAGCAGAGTGATCGAAGATGGATTAAACAATCGTATAGGATTCAGGTTTCGGTGACAATAAGGCCCAGCATGTCTAAAGGGGACCCCTGACGCAGCAGGTGACAAAGTCATGGTGTTTAGCCGTCCTCCAGGTTAAAATTGGGCTGCTGGGACAGTGGTCATAGTGGTCATAGGAGGGGGAAAGGCCCGAATGCGTTTATCGACCACGGGAGAGAATGAGTGGAAGAGAATGGCGGTGGGATGGGGGAGAGGGGCCCGATAAGAAGAATGAAGAGGCCCGGAATGCCGTCGAACGAGCCCCGGAGGGCATACACTGCCAGAGCTTCTACCACCTTCCACACAACTGCAGAATACCGTGTGGGGCCCACTTTGGACCTTACGATTTCTCGCTTTGTACACGCCTGTCATGTTTCCGTCAATCAATTGATATTATCGATTATTAAAATGCATTTTATATATCAGTACCTTTTTTGGCCCAGAAAACTTTCACGGAATTGTTTTTCAATCTCACAGATTACAAATGCCCTTTTCAACCCAAATTTTAAAAAAATAAATAAAAAATTTAAGACTGTGAGTATGGTAATTGGTGCAAAGAGTCCTGATATATATTTTTTGCTTGAAAAGAGAATCATGGTACTTTGATCACTTTTCCTGCTTATTTCGTGTCAATTCAATCAGCACGGCGTAATCGGCGATCCAAGACGGACGTCTGCGATGAAACACTAATTGACAGAGAGAGAGAGAGCATCAGGCGTCGCCGGGCGCCGTTTCAACAAGTTGTAGGTATAATCCAATCGCTAAACGAGTATTTAAGCATCTATCAATCAATCCAAGCCCACCGCGAAACTCTTGAACGTGTTGTGTTGCATGTAAGGAAACCTTCGACGCTCTTCCTCTTCGGCGAGCGTCCATCAACGTCCAAATCATCCTGCAAGAATCGAACCAATATAACTGACGTTTGAAGACACCCCGTAGTGTCGAAATACAAGCTGAAGAACCAATCAATTAAATAATAAATTTAAAAAAAATTAATAATACATTCAAAAAAATTGCTTTAAAGGAAATGTACGAAAAATGAGTCAAAGTAGGCGAGATGCACCTACCAGAATGGGTTTCATTGCATATTCTTACCCTCTTCTTTCTCTTAATTTCTCACTCCTCATTTCCCCTCATCTACTTTCTCCTTCCACTCTTTTCCTATTCGATACTTTCTCATTCACTCATTTTCCCTCGCCTATTTTCTCCTTTCATGCTTTACTCATCCAATAATTTCCCCTCCCTTCTCATTTCCTCCTCTACTCTTTTCCTCTTCTTATTTCCATCCGATAATTTCCCCTCCACTACTTTCTCAGTCCATCATTTTTCCATTTGATACTTTCCCCTCCCATTCCTTTCCCTTCTCCTACTTTCTCCACTAATCCTTTTACTATCCTATACCTTCCCTTACACCCATTTCCCCCCTTTATTTTCTCCTCCCATGCTTTTTCTATCCAATAATTTCCCCTCCTAACATTTTCCCTCCTCTGTTTTCCTTTCCCCTTTTCCATCCGATACTTTTCCCTCCACTACTTTCTCCTTCCATCATTTTCCTATTCGACTCTTTCACCTCCTCTTCCGTTCCCTTCCCCTACTTTCTCTTCCCATATTTTTTCCAACCGATCTTTCTCATTCCTCCTTTTTCCTCCTCTCCCTTTTCCCTTCTCTACTTTCTTCATCCATCCTATACTTTCCTCTCCCTGTCTTTTCCTCGCATATGGTTCTTCCTTCACTACATTCTTCTCCCTTTTTTTATTCGATACTTTTTCCTCGACTACTTTCTACTCCCATCCCTTTCCCAAACAATACTTTCCTCTCTCCAATCCCCCCTCCTCTGATTTCCCCTCCCTTTTTCTATCCGATATTTTTTTCGCCCTCACTTTTTTCTTCCATCTCTTTCCAATTCGATACTATCCACTCCTCTTCCTTTCCTATCTTCTACTTCCTCAAACCATCCCTTTTCCAACTTTCCCCTCCATTCTATATCCCCTCCACTACTTTCCCCTATCCTTTTCCTTCCGATACTTTACCCCCTACTCAATTTCCCCTCCTTTACTTTCTCCTCCTATCCTTTTCCCATCCGATACTTTCCCTCTGCATCATTTCCCCTCCTCTGTGTTCCCCTCTTTTTTCCATCTGAATCTTTTCCATGCCCTACTTTCTCCTTCCATCCTTTTCTGAGTAATTACTTTCCCTTCATCTTCCCTTCTTCTCTCCTACTTTCTTAAACCATCCTTTTTTTAACCGAGACTTTCCCTCCATTCTATTTCCCCTCCACTACTTTTCCCTCTTTTCCCTTTCCTCTTCCGATTTGATACTTTCTTCTCCTCTTTTCTTTCCTCTCCCCTACTTACTGCACTTATTCTTTTTCCAACCGACACTTTCCCTTCCATTCTATATCCCCTCCACTACTTTCCCCTCTCTTTTCCCTTCCAATATTTTGCCCTCCTAGAATTTCCTCTCCTTTAATTTCTTCTCCCCTTTTCCCATCTGATACTTTCCCTCCCTACCATTTCCCCTCCTCTTTTTCCCATTCTATACTTTCCCCTCCCCTACTTTCTCCTTTCATCCTTTTCCGATTCGATACTTTCGCCTCCTCTTCCTTTCCTCTCTCCTACTTTCTCAAACCATCCTTTTTCAGCCGACACTTTCCCCACCATTCTATTACCCCTACAATACCTTCCCCTCTTTTTTCCTTCCGATACTTTTCCCTCCCCTCCATTTTCTCTCCTTTACTTTTTTCTCCCATCCTTTTCCTATCCGATACTTTTCCTCTACACGATTTCCCCTTCTCTGATTTCCCTTCTCTTTTTTCATTTGCTACTTTCCCCTGCCTATCCTTTTCCGATTCAATACTTTTTCTTCATTTCCCTTTCCCCTCCTCCCCTTTGATACTTTCTCCTCCCCTATCCTCCCCTCCTTCCATTCTTTTTCGATTTGATACATGCCCTATCCTTTTCTTTGCTCTCCCCTACTTTCTCCACTCATTCTTTTTCCTACCGACACTTACCTTTCCATTTCCTTTCCATTGCTTTCCCTTCCGATACTTTACCCTCTCTTCCATTTCCCCTCCTTTACTTTCTCCTCCTATCCTTTTCCCATCCGAAACTTTCCCTCCTCTGTTTTCCCCTCTCTTTTCCTATACTTTTTTCTTCTCTACTTTCTCTGCCCCTTCTTTTCCCTTTCCCTATTTTTCTATTCACCTATTTTCACTTCCCCTCCTTTTTTCCTCCCCTCATTTTCCTCCACGTCACTTAGAAATAGCCGAATAATATTTTAGTCATGAAGTAATTATTGAAGTAGAGAAACGGTAAAGTGCAAATGTAAATTTTGTAAAACTGTCTACATTTTTGTAGATTGAGAAGGAAATTAAGTTTAAGGCTTTGAAACAATGACCGCATATAGTGTAATATGTGGTGTGGGAAAGCAGAGTCCAAGAAGTGGATTCAAGATGTAAAAGTGGCCGCTGTATCACCTGTGTGATAAAGGGTCGGGCCCCAGGGCTATCATCTCTGGCTTCTAAAGAAGGATAGAGAAAATGAAAGAGGACAAGAAAGAAAAGAAGACAGAGAATGAAGAATGTCCACAAAGGAAAATGTACACATATGTCTCAAGATTCCAGAAAGGAGGGGGAGGTCATAAACCCCATAAGTAACAAATAAGGCCCACAAATTAGTTTTTTGAAAGTAGATAATAAAAATCAAACTACAATTTAGGAAGACTAAATCGTATTTGTTCGAAATTTTTGAAGAAGTCTGAAGGAGTAAACGCGGATGCAGGTACGTGAATAATGGACTCTGATACCAGTTCGTTGAACACGGACGAGAATTACGCATGGTAATAAGCTAACGCCATAAATCGCAATAGACGAGATTCGTTCTCGTATGCGTTACTATGATACATCGAAGATGTTGCTCGAACGAGATACGACCTTGCATGGTCGAAGTGGCTCGCAGGAAAATAAGTATGGGAGAAACCATGTAGGTGTTTAACATGTACTCTCGTTCATTCCCGTTCGATGCCACGCCGGACCGGATAGGTCAAGGAATCCTGGACCTAATGGGCAAGACACTAACTCTTGCCAATAACAGTTACTTCTTACAGAATAGCCCTTTATTAATATTTTTTTTTACCATGAACCTTACAAACATTCCTTTTCAACAGAAAAATAAACGCGTCAGACTATCCAGACACTTTTGACGCTCTCAAAATAATAAACAAAATTGTAGAGCATTTTAAACTGAAAAAAAGTCTAAGCATATTTTTTGGGACATCTTATTGAATATGCTGACAAAAATAACTGTAACTGGACCCAACCATTTCGACTCGAATTCATTACACCATTTCCAGAGCACTTACATAATAAGAAAGCGGCTATTCTTTCCTAATTGACGAGTTACAAAACGATCAGATTCTCGAGTCGATACAAGCTGGAAGTTGCTGCTAATGGCGCTAAGAGGGTCCCGTGAGTCACATTCTTAGGTGAGTTGTGGGTTCAGTGCGTCAAAAAAGGAACGGAATCTCCGGACAGAACGTGTCGTGTGAATGTAAACGCAACGAGGGATTATTAGGAGTAAAAAACAATTTACCTTTGTTTACTAAGTTGAACATTATAGGTGTAGATATTGCTTAAACGAATTTTAATCACTCGCTCCAATTGCAACAACCGACTGCACCTGCCCTTCTTCATTTGTTACCCGCGGAGTCACCCGGCTGCGCCAGATCGATCTCTGTCCCCTTAAATCAACAAGCTATAAACTTTCATTACACCTCGGGCGTACAGCAAAGAAATTCTTGATGAGGTAACGATCGCAAAAGATAATTAGACGATCAAGGCTTTTTAATGGCTGAAGTTGATGAATTAAAAATGTTCTGCACTTTGTAAGATTGATCGTATAATACTTGAGATAATATCTTTAATTTATCATTCATCATTGTTGCTCCTTTGGTTATGTGCCATTCCCGTCTGTGAATGCATTTAGCCTTAATGGGGTGTTAGTTACGATGGGAATAAATAATTGATAATTCGGCGACAGTCTGGCGTTAATCGGGTCCTGATGGGGACCTATTCAGTCTCTAAGAGGGAACTATTTAGGCTCTGAGGGCTTCCTATTTAGGCTCTAAGAGGAACCTATTCAGGCACCCAGCAGACGTCGATCGGAACCCCATAGGAACCTATTTAGACACTTGTCTGTCCCTAATTTCTATTTCTTTTACATTATTTCTAACAGCGATTTTACAGAGTCAACTGCATTTAAAGACTAGTTAAAGAAAATCGTTCGAGACTGCGGCGTGCCTGAGAGGCGAAAAAAGCGCAATATGGCCATCGATACATCGCCAAGGAGATCCTTTGCGTCTATTCTTATCCCACGTCTCGATCGGCAGACCGCTGAAGCATAAGTCGGGACAAAGCGAATTGTTTCTTTCTTCCTGTAATGATCGGGGAACACAGAACGTTTCTCATTAAACTTCGTACTTGCGCCGTCAGTTCGCCTTATGTCGATGCGAACATCGGTTGCGAGATGTGCTACAAAGAAATCCAAGTCGTAACTCGGTCTTCGAACGAGCCAAGTTTGGGATCGACAAATGAGACAAAGACTCGATCCCAAAACCGGCAGAATGGGATCGAGTCGATTCGACTTTCTGCGACGTAAAAGAGCTAATTTCCGGTCTCCAGTACCTTCATCTTCCATTATACCTTTCTCTGCTTTTTCCAGTTCAACACCAAGAGACAAAAACGTGTTCCGTGTTTGTGTTCCTGAATGAAGGAGTCTGATTCCATAATAAATATGGATTTTATTCTAAAATGTCCAATTCTGCCACTTCAGAATCTGAATTGATTCAATAATAATGATGAACCTCGGGTTGTCGGCCCCTGAAGTGATTACAAAATAAACAGCCACATATTAATCAGGAAATAAAAGTTATGTGACTTGATTAGATGAAATTGCTTTCCAAGAATGCACTGGCTATTCAAATCCTAATTATCTTTCAGTGTTAGTGGAAGATGATGAGTCCATTTAACTGTGACATCAAACGAGGTGCCATTGCCGCTCGTGTAAGCAGTTTAAGTATTCAGAGGCGTGGACTAGTCTCGTCGAATAGCCTGACAGGTGGATGAACTTGGACCAGGACCCTGGTTCGATGCATCTCATTTGCATCAATAAAACAATGGTTACTTTTCAATTAGGTGAAATTGAATGCTTTTGCTTTCATAACAATGCTGCAAATGGAAATTGCGAGATCCAATTGTTGATTTTATTTTTAATTAATAATTAATGATATTCATCCCTTAATTACCAATATTTTTTAAAGACAAAGATAACTCGTCTTGGTGAGACAATAATCAAGAGAAAGAGGATCTTAATCAGCTTCTGTTCAGCTTGACGTTCGTGACTTGGCATATTTTTCGTGTCTGCACGCTGCTGCGATAGTAGATATACCTGTATTAGATGAGACTGAAACGATTACTGCACGATACATATCGTAGCATTCTAGAATGTTGGACTGACAGCTTGACGGGTAACTCGACTGTTTTGTTCGGTAGCGCGGACCCAGGAGCGCGATTAAGTTCGTGAAGGTTCCATTATAGGGTATTATAGGATATGCACCTTGCGTATGCGGTTCTTCGTGAGAAGTGAAGGCAATCCTCGCACCTTCCTCCATTTCTTTCTCGGATGTTGTTGCTGTTTTCTAACCAGTTCCTAGAAAGGCCTGTTTACGGTTTTCACCTCAAAAGGAGTAATTTGAGGAAAACGTACAATTCTGTACATTAATATCATGGATGAGAAGGAGAAGGAGAAGGATCTGTGAAAGGAAAAGGATGAAGAAAAAAAGAAGGATGAGGATGAAGAAAAGGATGAGGATGAGGATGAGAAAAAGATGAGGAAAAGGAAAAGGAGCAGGATTAGGAAAAGGAGAAGGATGATGAAAAGGGGGAAAGAAAGGACGAGGATGAGTAAAAGGAGATGAACAAGGAAACGGAGAAGAATGAGGAAAAGGATGAAGATTTGGGTTTATTTGACTTGATTTGATTTGATGCTTTATTGCGACTACCCAACAGTTTATAAAATCCAGTTATAGGGTTGTGTATAATAATTACGGAGCCTTATCATAAGTCTATATATAGAATCATATGCTGTTTTTACCTTGAGTCTATAATACTACAGACTTGAGTTTAAACATTCTATCAGTTACAGGCGTGATTAAGTGACATTTCTTGAGTTATTAATAAAGACGTGGGCAATATGCAGGCGCGCACTAAAATATATATCTAATAAGTCGAGATCTACCGTAGCGAAGTTCAAAGAAATAACATTTCTACAGAGTCTGTACATCCGCGAGTTAGAAAGTAAGAAAATCAAAAGGATGAGAATTACGAAAAGGAGATGGGTGAGGAGGAAGAGAATAAGAATTAGGAAAAGGAGAACGATGAAAAGAACAAGAATATAAATGAAAGGAAGAAAAGGAAACGATCAGGATCTGGAAAAGAATGAAGATGAGGAAAAAGAGATAGATTAGGAAAAGGGTGAGAAAAAGGAAAAGGTGAAGGATAAGGATAAGTAAAAGAGGCAGTAGTAGGAAAAGGAGAAGGATGAGGAAAAGAAAAAGGAAAAGGAAGAAAGGAAAAAGAAAAGGAAAAGGAAAAAAAATAAAAAGGAAAAGAAAAAGGGAAAGGAAAAGAAAAAGGAAAAGGAAGAGGGAAAGGAAAAAGAAAACGAAAAGAAGAAGAAAAAGAAAAAGGGAAAGGAAAAGAAAAAGGAAACGGAAAAGAAATAGAAAGAGAAAAAGGAAACGGAGCATACGGAAAAGAATAATGAGGAAAAGGAAGATAAAATAAAAAAGGGGACAAATAGCATCAATAATCCGTAATCAAGCGGATATATAAATCTCAGTCGTTAATCTCGGGTTTATCTAAGATTCAACCGTGTCCTAAGTAGCGTAGATGAAACGGATAGTCGTTCGTCGCTGGCCGATCAATTAAAAGACGAGTCGTCCATCGTATCCCAATGCGTAAGTGCATTCCGCGAGAAGTTATCTCAATCGCGAGCGAGGAACGATCGGACACAAAGATCCCGTATTGAAATTCCAGTGGAACAATTTCTTTTCCGGCGGCACCAGAATGCTGAGGCAGCTGCCTCTCGAGGACACTGCTTTTCGGATCTCAATTAACGATAATTGGCAGCTACTGTCTCGCTTTATAAATCGGTGAAACCCACCAACTGCTGCGGATCCAAAAGGTGTAGCTGAACACAATGTAAGAACGGAAACTTAAATGCTTTCGTGATCATAGCCACGGTGTGGGGTTACACGAGAAGCCCCGAGGATATGGAGATACAATAAACGGAAGATACCCGGGAAATCAACATTCAGGGACGCATTTATTTCCAAAAGTAGAGGTCCTAGAGTAGATAATAGGGTGAGTTCGGAATGGCCAAAAGACTGAAAAAGAACTAACTAAAAAGTAGAGGTCAATTGTTTTTACTTGAACAATGCTAGGGACGTTTGAACATTTTTAGATCATTTGAAGACGTTTGCGACTTTAAAAAAGCTTTTGAAATGGCAAAAACCTGAGAGAAAGGAGACATTTTCGAAGCTTGGAGTTTGAATATTTGTGAAGGTGGTTTGAAACATGAGAACAATGTTCTCAGTATGTGTATCGAGTCCGCTCCTGGCTTGGAATGAACGACCAACCAAGGAACGATGCAGCAATCTAACCGCGTTGATTAGAGTCGTATGTAGAATCGAGAACCGGATTCCAAGAACCTGTTTCCATGTTCACGTAAGATCCCCGGAGTAATCGACTGACGGATCGGCGACCGTTCGAGTCACCGACCCCAACCGACCAGCGAGGCGGCGCTCGCTTGATTCCTTGTATACCACACAACACAAAGTCCCTCGTCCACACAACGTAAGAAGACAACGAGCCGCAAACACTGATCTGCAGAGTTTATATGGCGATGGACCAGATTCGAGTCGAGATGTTATGACCATAAGTTTTTCCCGGAGAGCGATACTTTTTGGTGCCAGGAGACAGAAAGGGTAAATTCTTAAAGAAGAGAGTGTACCTCTCAGAACTTTTAAACTCGCTGAAGAAACTTGGTCAATCTTATTTCCAAGCGGAAGGAAAGAAATAAAGAAACTAAAGGAAATAGGAAAAAAGAAGTACAAATCAAAGGAAGATCCTTTTAAAGAAGAATAATTGCTTTCATATAATCAATGGCTTTCTGGATTCTTCATCCTCTGTTCATGTACATTCTTCATTTCCAAGAGAAGATTAATTTTGAAAAGCAAAGCGCGTAGGGAAATCATCAGAGCGAGCAGAACTCAGAGAGAGACGAGTCCAACTTGCACTTATCTTCCCCCCGCAATCGAGGCAATATATTCAAGGCACGAACTATTGTCGCTGCTGAATGGACGTTTTCACTTAAAGTCGCACGCTGCCTGGACAAAGAGATCATTACAGAGTAAGAAAGGCACCATTGGTGCTGCAACGGACACTTAAATACCAGGAATTCACACCCTGATTATACCGCCTTACGACCTATGGGCAGCAGATGTGCACTCGATAACGACGGTCCGCGGTGCATCCAAGTCTCCAATTATTTAAGCGATCCACACTTTTCAACTTCTTGATACTATTGTACAGTTCGGATAATTTTCCGTTTGTTAAAAACGAAAAAGAAACCTCAAACAGATCAGCAAGTCTCTTTCCGTAATCGAAATTAAGTTATCGACCGACGATAAAAAAGGAACGGCTTGTTGAAAATCTACTGTGTCATTATTGGTATCTAAAATTTCTTTTGACGCCCTTGGATTCAAGCAGTATCCTGTCTTACCAAAAATCGGTAAAGCAGTATCATGTCTTACCAATGATCGGTAAAGCAGTGTCCTGTCTTACCTATACTCGGTAAAGCAGTGGCATGTCTTACCAGTTATCGGTAAAACAGTGATTTGTGTTACCACTTATCAGTAAAATGCATAATTTTTCATCTTAGATAAATTTAACTATAGAACCACATTTCTCTTGAAATCACCTGTCATTGCTTTACTACTCTCATGAAAGGATTCCCCAACCGGATTTAATCCATTCTTGCGTGCATTAAGAAGGCTTGAGCTTCTTCGCAACTTCCAGTACATGAGAGATCTGTTTTTTTTTTGTTTCCCCTCAGTGAAGTATACAGTTCTCTTGAGGCGAAATGTCAAAGTTTTAAATCCATCGTCGGGAGATTACGATGGTGAAGTCACTTTTTGAAATCAAGCGACGTGCAACAACGAAACGGCGTGAAGACGCAAACACGTCCAAGCAGAGTGCATCGGACAGGTTCATATTTTGTGGTACTCAATGTCAGTGAGATCAGCGACCGAGATACTCGTGTATGAAATGTCAATGCGAATAATATCGAGGTTAACAAAATCGTAAATCCCCTTCTGTACATGTGACCGCGTTGTCGGTATTGACAATTTTAAAACCAGAAAAATCAGCTGACTTGCAACAAAGTCATTTTTTTATACCAGATGAAAGTCCGGATTTTATATGATATAAAAGTCTGGATTTTATATCATATAAAAGTCCGGATTTTATATCAGATAACATGGTGCTAATTTATTTTCTTACAGTTTGGCATTTTGATTGATCGACTTATTTATTGAAAAATATCCGCTGAAACACATTAGACCTCTTTATTCAGTTTTAGTGAATGTAACAGAAATGAATGTTTTAAGTCTTGAGTTTAAAATTATACTTTTTACAACTGAATAAATTTTAAATGGTAGTGATGAATAAAAACGAATCCGGTGTTCGTTAGTTGACTTGAGGTTTTCGTAGGCATTGGATACACAGTTACATTTCATAAGGATCTTTAGAAAGCAATTTTACTTCCAGGAAGTTTGCTTGTTTTAATTGCAAATGCAAGCGTGCTCTTTATCATATTTTTATTTTTCTTTCTATGACGCTCTATTTTTTATTTCCCCGGATAGTGATTATTTTCAACATTCATTATTTTCTTCCTCGAGTAAATAATTACGGGAGTTTCTGTATTTGACCTCAGAATCGACCATTAATTCCAAAGTCTCTGCACTCACTGCGTATATCTTAATTAACGATTTGGCGGAATATTCTAGCAGTCGAAGATATTTTGTACTCGTTAATGAACTTGGTAATTGCTCTCTAAATATTGATGATTCTTATCGAAAATATTTGTTTAAATGTATTTACTTCCTGGAACCTCAACTTTTAGAAGATACCACAATTTATTAACTGGAACGTGCTTCAAAGTCTGAAATTTTCTGAAGTACTTTTCATATCAACAAAATTCTCATCCAGTGCTATCAAAAATCCTGCTTATAAAGTGCACTACTTCTTTTTGTTCGAAAATTATCGGGCAGTTTTTTGTAAAGTAGTTTAGAAAGAAACGAATAAGGTTCTAATCGATGGCGTGTGATAGGAATCTTTATTTCCCGAATCGTATCGTTACTTAGTTTTTTTTCTGCATAGCGGTTCTGTGTGCGATCTTGGACCACCCGTTGAGCAGGGCATCTGAATTAATTATTTGTTTTAATATAAAATCCGCGGGGTGTGATTTAGTTGGCCGCCACAGGGGCAAGTAGCTCTCGGGCACATAAACAAGTCGATGTCGTGTTGTTCCCTGAGAGCGGAGATGTATGTGTGCCCGGGCCAACAAGTTACACCATCGCCGCCAGTGTGAAAGCCTCGCTACATTCCCTCAACCCTCGATGACCATCATCGTCTCTTTACCATCTTTACGTACAGTTTCATCCATAAAAATTTATCTTCGAAAGTTATCATTCGATTTAGTTAGGAATTTTTTTACAGACAAATTTTTTTGTTTCTAGTTTTTCATTGTTTTTTCTTCTTGACATCTTCCTTTCTTCACCAGCTTTTTTATTGTTTCTTCTTGACATATTTCCTTCTTCACCAGCTTTTTTATTGTTTCCATCACAATTTCCTTCCATTCCGTTCATCTTTTTTTGAGTCGCCTTCAATTTCCTTCTCCTTCTTCTTCTGCTGCTTCTTCCTTTGATGCGACTTCTTCTGTTGCTTCTCCTTCAGCTTTTCTCCTTCTCCTTCTTTTTCGTCCTCTCCTTCTTCTTCTCCGTCTCCTTCGCCTTATCCTTCTCCTTCTACTCTTTCTTCTTCTTCTCCGTCTCCTTCTGCTTTTCTTCCTCCTTCTTCTCCTACTCCTTGCCCTTCTTCTTCTCCTTATATGTATCCTTATACTTCTTTTCCATCTCCTTTTCCATCTCCTTCTCCTTCTCTTTCTGCTTCTTCTCTTTCTGATGCCCCTCATTCACCTTCTGCTGCATTTCCTTCTCTTCTTCAGCTTCTCATTCTCCTTCTGCTTCTTCTCCTTCCAAAACTTCTTCTGCTATTTCTCCTGCTGCTGCTTCTCCTTTTGATACTTCCCCTTCTGCTACTTCTCCTTCTGATACTTCACCTTTTGCTGCTTCTCCTTCTTTTCTGCAGCTTTCCATTCTCCTGTTGCTGCTACTCCTTTTTCTTTTTGTCCCTGCTCCTTCTCCTTCTCTTTATTCTTCTTCTTCTCCTACTTCTGAAGATTCCCTTTCTGCTGCTTCTTCTGATGAATCTCTTTCTGTTGCTTCTCATACTTCTTCTAATGCTTTTCCTTCCCCTTCTCCCTCTGCTGCTTTTTCTTCCCCTCCTCCTTCTCATTCTTTTCCTCCTTCGGCTGCTTCTCCTTCTACTTCTGATGATCCTCTTTCTCTTGCTTCTTCTGAAGCATCTCTTTCTCTACCTCCACACCCTTCTTCTGATGCTTCTCCTTCTCCTTCTGCTGCTTCTGTTTCTGCTTCTCCGTTTGCTCCTTCTCTTTCTGTTGCTTCTCCTTCGGTTACTTCTCCTTCTTCTGCGACTGCTTCTCCTGCTCCTTCTGATGATTCTATTTCTGTTGCTCTTCATCCTTCTTCTGATGCTTATCTTTCTCATTATCTTCTCCTTCTGCTGATTCTCTTTCTGCTGCTTATCATTCTTCTTCTCCTGCTTCTGCTTCTTTCTGCAGCTTCTCAATTTCCTTCTGCTACTTTTTTCAATACTTCTTGTTCTGCTGCTTGCCCTTCTTTTCTGCAGCTTCTTATGCTCTTTCTGTGGCTACTCCTTTCCCTGCAGTTGCTTTTCCTTCTGCTGCTTCTCTTTCTGCTGCTTCTCATTCTTCTTCTGACGCGTCTCCTTCTCTTTATCCTTCTACTTCTGCTATTTCTCCTTATCTTTCTACTCCTCTTTACGTTGCTCTATCTTCCGCTGCTTCTCCTTCAACTTCTGCGACTTCTCCTACAACTTCTGCTGCTTCTCCTTCCCATTCTGTTGCTTCTTCTTCTTCTCCTTCTTCTTCTTCTAATTTCCCCTTTCCTTCTAATTCTCCTTCTCCAGCTCCTTCTCCTTGTCTTTATCCTTATCTTTCTTATTCTTATCCTTTTCTCTCCACCTCTCTTGATTATCCTTCCAGCACTTCAAATTATCTCTTCCTATCTACAATTTTTTTCTCATCTGATTTTCCTGTCAATCTTTCATCTTTTCTTCCCTATTCCACCAACATCCTTCCTTCTCTAACAATCTACATTATTCTTCCTCGTTTGCTTTACAATCCTATTCAAATTGATCTCAGCAAGACCATGAACATGCATCTGTGTTTCTGAAGTTTATTTCAGCACCTTGAAAAAAAGCAGTAACAATAAGAATTTGGAATAATGGCATCTCCAAGAATATCCAAAAGATTCTGAATTCTTCCTGAACGATTCAACTGCACCTGCGTCATGTCTCTGTGAGTGCAAGCCGTTGTAAAAGCAAATCGAGCGATGAACACAATATCCGCTGGTTTGCACGCCAGACTTAAAATTGCCACGCGTGACAGCGTTGCATGCATTCTCAAGATGCTGGGAGCGAGGTTTTATTTGTATACGTACACACTACGTGAAAATAAGAAGTTCGAAGTCGCAAGTACTTCTCTCTGCAAATAAGCCCTCATTTTTACCTTTGTATCTGGACTCTCAAGGTAGACAAAGACTCACGTTTAAGACACTTACCATTGAGTGAGAAAAGCATTTTATGTATTCTTGTACATACGAGTTCCAGGCGCGAAATGTCTTTACGTAACATGAAACAAACCATCATTTTGTTCTTTTTTCTCCTTAATTTTTTTTTCTTCCGAATGAAGAATTTGCATCTAAGTACAGTCAAGAGAACTATTCCTGCAAATTGCAAAAGACACTAAACTAAATACGTAATGCTTGATTTTATTAAATTATTCTCCAAAATCATAAAAAGTTCTTTGTCCTTTATGCTACTCTTATATACTTTAGAAACTCTCCTGAAATATTCAATTAAATATTCAATTCACATCTATATTAATAAGATTGTCTAACCTTGCACCACGACTAACTGTAGCCCACTTTCCCCTACATTTAAATTCGTAAAAAATAAAAATGTAGAGGATAACATAATTAAGTGATAAAACCTTCGACGCTTTGAACATTCTGACAATTTTTAGAAACTGACCATAAAATCTAAATCCCAGAAACACTTAACACTAATAAGGTCGACAACGAAGATATTATAATGGTAGGAGAAGAAAGAGGGGAAAGCTCTAAAATACCATCCATCCGCTCGATCTAGGAGAATCTCATTAATGAATGGTTGGTAGAGAAAAGAAGCTGTTCAGAGCTATTGGTCAACATCTGAGGCTAGAAGCCCACTAATCACCACTAATGTTAATATTATGCAGCGGCCACAATGCTCTTCCTGGAACCTCGATAAACCACGAATGGATCTCAAGAGATGCATGCACCTCTCACATGCGATTCTCTTGTAGTATCGAACACCACCGATGTACCAGTTCTCGGCCAACCAACCATACAACGACCTTTCAACAGTACTAGGACCTTGTAGTAATCAGAATTGCTTTGACCATATAAACTACACTGATGAATTCCTCTCACTTACAAAAGCAAGTTACAGTAACTTTAGCAAATTTTCAAAATATTAATTTATTTTTATCTTTAGAGTAAAATCACTCTGAAGATGGTAGTGGATTTTTGACATTGGGTAAGTTAGTATTCCCCACATTATCAACCGTAGATAAGACAGTATCATGTTTTTTCACTTGCGGTGAAAAAGAATTTTTTATATCAGTCTGCCGATGGGGTAGTATTCTGTCATACTCTCCAACAGTAAGACAGTGTTCTGTCTCACTATTCCTCGGTAAGACAGTGTTCTATGTTACTATTCCTCGGTAAGACAGTGTTCTGTGTTACTATTCATCGGTAAGGCAGTGTTCCGTGTTACTATTCATCGGTAAGACAGTCTTATGTGTTACTATTCATGGGTAAGTCAGTGTTCTGTGTTACTGTTCATCGGTAAGACAGTGTTCTGCATTGAAGACATTCTGCGTTACCATTCATAGATAAGACAGTGTTCTGTCTTACCATTCATCTATAAGACAGTGTTCCACGTTACCATTCATCGCTAAAATAGTATTCCATGTTGCCAGTCATAGGTAAGACAGTCTTGTGTGTTACCAGTCATGGGTAAGATGTAGATCTTTTCAATTTTATTTAGTTGGCACGCCTGTCTTTTAGACGAACCAGTCATACATGTCAACTACAGTTTCACTATTAGTCCTTCAACAATGTCTATTGACATCCATGGAGTAAAATCAACCTGAAACAGTGGGCATATTAGCATTCCACATTATCCACCGAAGATAAGACAGTATTCTGTTTTTCCATTCGTGGGTACCAAATCATTTTGTATCTCTATCTTTCGATGAGATAGTATCCTGTGTTATTCTCTGTTGGAAAGGTAGTGTTCTGTGTTACCATTCATCGATAAGACAGTTTTCCGTGTTTCTCTATTGCAATATGTAGTTAAGACAGTGTTTTGCGTTGCTATTAATCGGCAAGACAGTGTTCTGTGTTACCATTCATCTGTAAGGCTGCTCTGTGTAAGATTGCTGTGTGAGATTGCTGTGTGAGATTGCTCTGCTATCGGTAAGATAGTATTCTGTTACCAGTGATCGATAAGACAGTTTTGTGTTACCACTCATCGGTAAGATGTAGAGCTTTTTAATTTTATTTAGATGGCACACCTGTCTTTTAGACGCACCAGTCATTCATACCAACTACAGTTTTACTATTAGTTCTTCATCAATGTTTGTTGATATCCATGAAGTAAAATCAACCTGAAGGTAACAGTATTCCACATTATTGACCGGAGATAAAACAGTATTCTGCTTTTTTATCCGTGGGCACAAAATCATTTTGTATTACTGTCTTCCGATGGGATAACATTCTGTATTACCCTACGTCAGCAAGGGAGTATTCTGTGTTATCATTCGTCGATACTACAGTGGCCTGTCTTACCAAAAATGGGTAAAACAGTTCCCTGTCTCACCAATAATCGATGAATCAGTGTCCTATCTTATTAATGAACGGTAAACAGTATTCCGCCTCACCAATAATCGGTAAAGCAATGCTCTGTCTTACCAATAATCGGTAAAGCAGAGTCCTGTCTTACCAGTCGTCGGTAAAACAATGATTTTTGTTACCACTCATCAGTAAGATTTATCGTTTTTCATCTTGGACAAATGTAACTCCAGAACAACATTCCTCTTGAAATCACCTGTCGTTGCTTTACTACTCTCATGAAAGGATTCCCCAACCAGATTTAATTCTTTCTTGTGTTCATTAAGAAGACTTGAGCTTCTTCGCAAGTTCCAGTACATGAGATCTGTTTTTTTTTTTGTTTACTCTCAGTGGAGTATACAGTTCTTTTAAGGCTAAATGTGTTCTGTGTTACCATTTGTCGATAAGGCAGTGTTCTGTATTTCCCTATTGTTATCTGTAGGTAAGGCGGTATTCTTCGTTGCCATTATTCGACAAAACAATGTTCTGTGTTATCTTTCATAGATAAAACAGGGTTCTGCGTTGCCATAAATCCACAAGACAGTGCTCTGCGTTGCTATTCGTATAAAAGACAGTTTTCTGCGTTACTAATCACCAGTAACATGCAGAGTTTTTTCTTTTTAGTTAGTTGGCACATCTGTTTTTCAGACACATCAGTCAGGCATGCCAATTCAGGAAAGTAACATTAATCTTGAGAGAAGCAAAAACTTCGAAAGTGGAACGCCTTCAAATTAAAACACACTAATTAGTTTTTTATCTCCTCAAATAGAAATAGTAAACTTTCTAAATCTGCCCCTTTACAATGTTAAAAAATTTTCTTATTTTCTTTCTTATTATTTTCAATAGCAATAGTAGTTCGAGGCAGTTAATAAAAAGTGAAATCAGATCTTAAGACGACCTGAAGTGCACGAGGTCTTTTTGCATATCGAGATGTTAAAGTGTCAAGACAAACGACTGTAGTTGGATGCTGATAATGACTGAAACAACGAACTCGTTTTGAACTGGGCTCATTTATAAAGTGAAATTGTTTGTTCGAACGACTCGTCATGCCACTGCAAGTCATAGTTCTCAAAGCCGGTGGTATTTGCTCGTTTTCATTTCGTGTTAATATATACTTCCGCCTCTTTGGAGGACGTTTCTAAAGCTTATGAATTTTCTC
Organism: Euceroptres primus; assembly: GCA_037177015.1. NCBI lineage: Eukaryota > Metazoa > Arthropoda > Insecta > Hymenoptera > Figitidae > Euceroptres > Euceroptres primus. The sequence continues at coordinate 539,034 of JBAGKK010000475.1, read as the reverse complement.
GTCTCTCGAGTCCATTCTGTAGCTTCCTTTTATGCCCTCGAGTTTCCTGAAAAGCTACTCCAAAATCAGACCATCTCCGCGGATTAAATACCAGGAGAAATGAATCAGTTTTAAACTCAAGAAAAAGTTTTTTTCGATAAGTTCTTCACATTAGCACCATTTTTTGTTAAAAAGAAGAACATTTTAAAGTTTTATTTATATTATTTTGAATGTTATATCAAACTTTCATTTGAAAATTAATGTTTAACTCTTTTTAGAATCTTTCATGGTTCTAGTCCGTGCTAAAAGGGTTTGTGTCCATGTTAAGACCCTTTTAGTATAGACACAAACCATAGACACTTTTTGCCTTGCTCTTAAACTTCAAATTCGAAAAATTCAAAATATAATGCATGACGGGTGAAAAGTGTCGTCAGAGTGAAAGTGATCCAGTGTTTAGTAAGATGAGTTGCAAAAACCACCCTTGACTAAAAAACCACCCTCTGCAAAACCTCGTTAATTCTTAAGAGATGAGACGGTGAAACCAATGTCAGTTTATGCAGATCGTCTACACCATTAAAATACAGACTAGATTTGTTACAAGGATCTTATCGATTATTTCTGACTAAAAGATAGAACAAAAAGATAAACACAAAAAGTAATAGTTAGAAATGGTCAATGTTCGAATTAAATTCAATCTTTTATCAAAAACAGATGTATTAAAAAAACTCCTACTTTTTTCTTAAAGTATTCTCACCGGATTAAAAGGAGAATCACCTTTACAGACAGATGGTATGGTAAAAATTTAAATAACCATCGGTCGATATAAAAGGAATTTTGATATTATACAAAAATTATTAGATGTCCTCTTCAACACAAAAAGTAATATTTACTATTGGAATTGAATCAAAATTAAACCTTTTATAAAATCAGATATATTAGGCAAACACTTTTTGCTTAAAGTATTCTCACAGGATTAAAATTGGAATCATCTTTACCAACAAATGGCATGGTAGAAATCTACATTACCATCCGCCGATGTAGTAGGAATTTTCATATAACACAAAAAGTATTGGATCTCCCCTTCAACGCAAAAAGTGATCGTCAGAAATTGGTAATGTTGAAATAAATTTAAAATTGAATCTTTTATCAAAAACTGATTACTTTTCGCTTAGTGTTTGCTTAAAGTATTCTCACAGGATTAAAATAGGAATCATCTCTACCAACAGATTGTATGGTAAAAATATATATAATTATCAGTCGACATAGTAGGAATTTCCATATTACACAAGAATGATTGAATGTTCCGTTGAACACCAAAAATGATCGTCAGAAATTGTTAATATTAGAATTAAATTAAAATTTAATTTTTGATTAAAAACTTATAATTTTTCTCTTACTGTTTGCTTAAAGAATTCTCACAGGAAAAAATAGGAATCATTTTTACCGACAGATAGTATGGTAGAAATTTATATTATCATTCGCCGATATAGAAGGAATTTCCATTTTAGAAAAAAATATTGTATGTCCCCTTCAACACAAAAAGTTATCGTCAGAAATTGTCAATATTGGAATTAAAACAAGTATACAAATATACAAATTTTAACTCTATATTTAACAACTCAAAATGGTGTATACACTATGGAGAAAACGAAATTTAGAAAATTTACTTGATACGGATAAAAATTGGTACTTAGGGGTTTTTGAGGTCTCTAATAACGAATCAACACTCAAAATTTGGAAATTCGATATGGGTGACCAAAACGTAAAAATTATTACTTGTTAAAAATGAAAATTAGCACCCGGGGCTTTTCGAGGCCTTTGATTACGAATCGACAATCAAAATTCAAAATTTCAATATGGCGGTTCTAATATCGCTGGCCACAATGTAAAAATTTACGGTAGATAGCGGTTGATAAAAATATATTTTTTTGAAAGTATGACTACCAAGTCATAAGGGGAATCATCTTTACCGACAGAGGGTATAGTAAAAATTTAAATTACCACCAGTAGAAATTTTAATATTACGCAAAAATGATTGTATGTCCCCTTCAATACAAAAAGTAACCATCAGAAATTGTTAACATTGGAATTAATTAAAAATTCAATATTTTAAAAAAGGGAATAATAAAGAAAACTCTTACTTATTGCTTAATGTATTCTCAAAGGATGAAAGGGGAAATTATATCTACCGACAGATGGTACAGTATCTACATATCTACAATCTACATTGCCATCAGTCGATATAGTATGCATTTTCATATTACACAAAAATTATTACATGTCCCTGTCAACACAAAAAGTAATCGTCTGAAGTTGTCAATATTGGGATTAAATCAAAACTCAATGGTTAATTGAAAACTGATCAATTAAGAAAACTCTTACTTTTGCTAAAAATACTCACAAAGGATTAAAAGGGGAATCATCTTTACCGACAGATGGTACGGTAGAAATCTACATTAACATCAGTAGAAATGTGGGAATTTTCATATTACATAAAAAATATTGGATGGCCCTTTCAATTTAAGCCTAGATAGATAGTCAATATTTCAATTACATTAAACTCTAATCTCCTGTCAGGGCACGTTGAATTTAAAAAACTCGTTTAAAAATAACTCTCGTTTGAAAAGTAATCCCTACATATTGAATATATAATCTTCTTTACCTAAATATGGTATGGACGAGATCTACAATACCATCAGTCGGTAACGCAGAAATCTTTCCTATTTCGCAACAACTACGGCTTCTAGTTAATTTTGAATGTAGTACCACTTAAATTGATAAGATAAGTTTACTCAGGGGTCGATTAGCTTTCAGGGTAGATGGAAAATTTAGAATTTATAAATACGAAGGCGTTCGAGTAGAAATTAATAGAGAAAATAGAAATCATGAATATCTTTTCACTGCCACTTATTTATCATCCTCCTTGACAGGGAACAGAAAAAGCAGAGCTGTCGAACGTGACGGTCAGGTTCTTTTTCGCCATTGGCGTGGGCCGTCAAGCGATAAACGGCGCTTTTAGGACCGGACAATGACGTTCAATGTAGCGTGACGCGATGATACGTTGCGGGTGCGCTCAGCGGCTGTACCACCCGCTGAGCAACTCCTAGTGACCATGGGGTTGCACATCATTACCCGCCGCTGTTGACATCGCGTTATAAACACCGTCATTCGAGCTCGTAGGCGCGTGACAAATGGTCAGCTTTGCAAGGCAATGTTAAGTCAACAAACTACAATTTAAGCCAACGTCTCCCCTCCTTTATCCTTCAAATCTACTATTAACTTATCAACCAATTTAAATTCAAATTTAAAAATTGGTCCATTGAAAAAAACCTGGTTTAGTAGATTCAATTTTAGACTCTTATTTTATTACTGCAGGGTTTGCGTCCGTACTAAATTAGTTCGTAACCGAGCTAAATGGGTTTGATTCCGTAATACGTGTCCTACTTTTCTATCCGTCGGTAAGAAATTATGTTGCATTTCTGTTTGCAAATTGAACCGTATTCTGCGTTACCATTCGTCGATTATACAGTGTTCTGTGTTTCCAACCATTGGTAAAACAGTCTTCTGTGCTATCGGTAATTAGTAAAACAGAGTTCTGGGCTATTGGTCATCGATAAAACAGGGTTCTGTGCTACCAGTCATCGCTAAAACAGGGTTCTGTGCTACCGTCTATCAGTAAAACAGGGTTATGTGCTACTGGTCATCGATAAAACAGGGTTCTGTGCTACCAGTTATCGCTAAATAGGATTCTGTTCTGCCAGCCATCGCTAAAACAGGGTTCTGTGCTACCGAATATCAGTAAATCAGGGTTCTCTGCTACCAGTTATCGGTAAAACAGAATTTTGTGCTGCAGGTCTTTGAGCAAAACAGGAGTTTGTGCTACCGGCCATCGATAAAACAGGGTTCTGTGCTACCAGCCATCGGTAAAACAGGGTTCTGTGCTACCAGTCGTCGGTTAAACGAGGTTCTGTGCTACTGGCCATCGGTAAAACAGGGTTATGTGCTATCGATCATGGGTAAAACAGTGTTGTGTTAGCCGACATTTTTAGCACACAGGGCTCTTCATCTTAGATAAATTCCATTTCAGAACATTTCTCTTAAAATCACGTGTCATTGCTTTACTGCTGCCATGACCAATCAACTTAAATTTGAAAATTTGTCTTCATTATAGAAAAAAAATCTAGTTAAGGAGACTCTTATTTCAGGCTCTTATTTTATTTACAAGGTTTGAGGCTTCACTAAATGGGTTTATCTCCATGCAAAGTAGGTTCTTATCCGTGCTGAAATACTAAGATTTATAACATTATTAAAGGTTGTGAAATGTCGGTGACACTTAAATTTTGTTACTTATTTTGCAACAGTATCTCATCTACACCAGCTTTGCTAATTACATTCTCGTTTTCGCAACAGCAAACCATAAAAAGAAATCATATTTTATAAATCCAATGGACCCATATTTTGCTTGCGATTTTTGTTTGAATTACCGGTCGTCTTGTTAACCAATGAAAAATGCCTCATACAGTTACAATCGTGAGGGTTATCGTCCAGCAATTCTTTGCGACTTTTTTTTCCATTATTCGAAGAAGAGATACCTACATCCGGTGGTCCAGGCGATGATAGCTAAAAAGAACCGGTTTCCCAGGTCGTAAACGGTCGTTTAATTCTTTGGCGTTGATTGTATGCAACTATAAAACCGCTGATACTATAAAACTCGCTAAGATTTGTAGTGGGCCCTCCTTAAGTATCCAGGTCCACCGCAAAGCACATTTTTGAAGAACGTATCTGATCGATTTTTCCCACAATTAATGTCATTTTGAAAAACCACCAAAACGAGAAAAAACAGTTTCCTAGTGCAAAATTCTATACTTAACCTCAAAATTAAGTTACTCTTTTCAGTGAGCCGATCATAGACCTAACCTCAAAATGTGAAAAATCCAAAGGACAAATCTAAGACGACGCGCCGGTTTTAAATCGTAATGATCGATTCTAATCGATTTAAGAGTCTATTAGTGGGCCGATCATAAACCTTACCTCAAAATATGAAAAATAAAAAGAGCAAATGGCAAATCTAAGGTAGCAAAGGCATCTGCGTTTGCTACCTTAGATTTGCCATTTGTAATATCTAACCATATCTATGGTTAGATATTACTTTTTCAATTTTATTCGACTCTTACTTTTGAAACATATTTTATACCCTTGAGCTGTCAAATATAACATTCAAATATTGAAATTCAAAATTTCAATCCAAGATGGCGGGGCAAAACACATCTTTGCAAATTGTAAACTGCATCTACACGTACGTCGTCTTAAAGGGAGGAGGGAATACCTATAGTAACAAAACCCGGCGACGGGGCGACCCTGGCTGCCTTCTCCACGTCGGGTCGATACTCTGCGGGCCACCCACCCCCAACTCACTCCCCCCCCACCAGTGTCTCTCTCCCTCTGTAACCCCTTCCTATCACATACCCATCTTCACCAACCTTTCTATCCCTTTTACCGCAACAGCAGCCAATCCTCCACCCCCAGAACCCCACCCCCCCTCAGCCCCCTCCCCCAGAAGTTGCAGGTGCACCGTTTGATTGATCGTTTATCGATACTGAGACCACTATGGCCGCGAGTGGCGCCCGGTACACGCATTACACATTTATAAGGGCGTTAAACACGGACCGCATAGTGTATACGACCCCCCCCCCCGAAAGTAGCAACCCTCTAACCCCGACCACTTTTTTTCCTTTGAGGATCGTTTTTGCCTCGGTTGGGTGGTCGATTGGTATCGGTGTTTTTAAAAGCCTGGCATGCGACGTCCATGCTACGACTGGGGCAACCGCTCCCATTATTTTACCCCCATCCCCCCACCACATTTAAACTCATATAAGCGTTCGATACACGAATCCAAATGCACAACTGATACTTATAGATATGTGTTTCCGCTTTGCTATTCTCTGCACACATGCAGTCGAATTCGCCCCCTCCTCTCTTCAACCCCGCGCCGCAACCACCCATAATTCCAGTACCCCAAACACTTCCGGAGCCAGTGTATCAATTTTTAACGGGATTCTGGATTTATCGGTGTTTATATTCCACTCGGGAAAATAGGGTCTTGGAGGGAAGTGAGATCGTGGCTACTCTTCGCTGGGGGTTGGTATTTCGTTGGGGTTAAGGACTGAGGGAAGGAGATCTGTGGTTTGACCCCTTGTGAATGATTGAGGGGACCTGAATAATTTTAGATTTTAAAGGATTTCAAGTTGGGAGAGGATTGTGATTTTAATAATTTAAGTCAATAAGTTAAGAGCGTTCAAATTCGAATTATAAGTGTTTTGTAAAAGCCTTTATTATCAGAACGTTCCAATAGATCTCCGATATTCTATAAATACTTAATTGGAGGCAATTACAATAATTATTCAATATTTTATTTTTCGTCTTAACCACTAGTTCTAGAAGATTAAAGATGAAATCTTCTTTATCGACAACTGGCATGGGCGAGGCCTACATTACCATCAGTCGATACAGTAGGAATCATATCCAGCACAATTTAAGGCTTTAAATTAATTTTAAAAATTATCCAATTTAAGATCACCGGAATAATTTACTCAAATCGCAGAGTTGATAATTGGCATTTCGTTGGGTTAAGGACTGGGAGAAAGAATTCTACGGTTTGAACCCTTGTGAGTGTTTGACGGGACCTGAATAATTCTGCATTTTAAAATATTTAAAGTTGGGATAGGATTGTGATTTTGATAATTTTAGTCTATAAGTAAAGAGCCTTCAAACTCCTGTTCTAAGTAATTTATAAGGGCCTTTATTATCAAAACGTTTCAATGGGTTTCCGATATTCTATAAATACTGCATTGGAGGCTATTAATTACAATAATTATTAATAACTTCATCTTTTGTTTTTAAAAAGTAGTTCAAAACTTAATAGATGGAATCTTTTTTATCGACGGCTGACATGAACGAGGCCTACATTACGATTAGTCGATATAGTAGGAATCTTTCATATCTAGCACAATTGAGTCTTCGAATTAATTTTAAAAATTATCCATTTTAAGATCACCAGATTAATTTACTTAAATCACAGGGTTGATAATTAGTATTTCCTTGGGGCTAAGGACTGGGAGAAAGAATTCTACAGTTTGAACTATATCTTTTGTTCTTAAAAAGTTGTCCAGAAACATTGATGGCGGAATCTTCTTTATCGACAGCGGGCATGAACAAGGCCTACACTACCACCAGTCGATATAAAAGGAATCTTTCATATCCAGCAAAATTTCGGCTTTGAATTAACTTAAAAAAATGTTCAATTTAAGATCACCTGATTAGTTTACTCAAATCGTAGGGTTGATAATTGTTATTTTGTTGGGGTTAAGGACTGACAAAAAGAGTTCTACGGTTTGAACGCTTGGAAGTGATTGAGTAAACTTGAATAATTCTACATTTTAAAAGATTTAAAGTTGGAACCAAATTCTGAGCTTAATAATTTAAGTCTATATGTTAAAACCCTTAAAATTCCAGTTCTTAGTCTATAAGTTAACAGCCTTAAAATTCCAGTTCTTAGTCTATAAGTTAACAGCCTTAAAATTCCAGTTCTTAGTCTATAAGTTAACAGCCCTAAAATTCCAGTTCTTAGTCTTTAAGTTAACAGCTTCAAAATTCCAGTTCTTAGTCTATAAGTTAACAGCCTTTAAATTCCAATTCTTAGTCTATAAGTTAACAGCCTTGAAATTCTAGTTCTAAGTTTTTTTGTAATCGCCTTTAATAAGAAAACGTTTCGATAGCTTTTCAATATTCTATAAATACTACATTTGAGTCGATTAATTATGATAATTATTAATAACTTTATCTTTTATTTCCAAAAAGTAGTCCAAACACATTATAGATGGAATCTTCTTTATCGACAGCTGACATTGACGAGGACTACATTACCATCAGTCGATATAGTAGAATTCTTTCATATCCAGCAAAATTTAAGGCTTAGAATTAAGTTTAAAAATTATCCAATTTAAGATTACCTGATTCATTTACTTAAATCGCAGGGTTGATAATTGGTATTTTATAAGAGTTTAGGACTAGGAGAAAAAGTTTTGTGGTGTGACCCCTTATGAGTGATTTAAGGGACCTGAACAATTCTGTATTTTAATAGATTCAAAGTTGGGACAGGACTCTGATTTTAATCATTTTAGTTTTTAAGTTCACAGCCTTAAAACTCCAGCTCTAATTATTTTGTAAATGCCTTTAATATCAAAACGTTCCAACAGATTTCCGATATTCTATAAATACTACATTGGAGGCCATTAATTACAATAAATATTAATTACTTTATCTTTTGTTCTTTAAAAGTTGTACTCAAACATTGAAAACGGAATCTTCTTTATCGACAGCGGGCATGGACGAGGCCTACATTACCACCAGTCGATATAGCAGAAATCTTTCCTATCCAGCGCAATTCAGGCTTACAATTATTTTTAAAAATTGTTCAATTTAAGATCACCTGATTAGTTTACTCAAATCACAGGGTTGATAATTGTTATTTTGTTGGGGTTAAGGACTGACAGAAAGTCAGTCAGTCAGAAAGTCACTACGGTTTGAACCCTTGGAAGTGATTGAGTTAACCTGAATAATTCTACATTTAAAAGATTTAAAGTTGGAATAAAATTCCGAGTTTAATAATTTAAGTCTATATGTTGAAACCGTTAAAATTCCAGTTCTTAGTCTATAAGTGAACAGCCTTAAAATTCCAGTTCTTAGTCTATAAGTTAACAGCCTTAAAATTCCAGTTCTTAGTCTATAAGTTAACAGCCTTAAAATTCCAGTTCCTAGTCTATAAGTTAACAGCCTTAAAATTCCAATTCTTAATCTATAAGCTAACAGCCTTAAAATTCTAGTTCTAAGTGTTTTCTAAACGCCTTTAATAAAAAAACGTTTCGATAGATTTTCGATATTCTATAAATACTACATTTGAGGCTATTAATTACAATAATTATTAATAACTCTATCTTTTGTTTCTAAAAAAGTAGTCCAAACACATTGAAAACGAAACTATCTTTATCGACGACTGGCATAGACGAGGCCTACACTACCATCAGTCGATATAGTAGGAATTTTTCATATACATCGCAATTAAGTCTTTAAATTACTTTTGAAAATAGTCCAATTTAAGATCACCAGACGAGTTCAGCAAACAAATTGCAAGATAGATAAATTGAAGATGAATTTAGGGTATTTGATACAAAGTGATGTCACGAATTACCGACCGATTTTTTATTTATATTTAGCGGGTTTATTAAGAGAAAAATGCAAATATGATGCTGAAAATTATAGAAAAAATAAGTAATATATAATGGAATCGATGTCTGGTGAATTTTAATTTTTATTTTGAAAAATAATTTTTTTTGAAAATTTTATTTTTGTTAAATAAAAACTGAAGCACCACACTTCGATGCCTAAATATATTCTTTATTATTTTTTAAAATTTCAACATTATATTTGCATTTCTCTTTAATAAACCCGGTGAATGTAAAAAACTAATCAGTCGGTAATTCGTAACGTCATTATGTACTACATATCCTTACAATTTTTTACTACCGTATAATTTTTTACTACTGTATAATTTTTTACTACTGTATAATTTTTTACTACTGTATAATTTTTTACTACTGTATAATTTTTTACTATCGTATAATTTTTTACTATCGTATAATTTTTTACTACTGAATAATTTTTTACTACCGTATAATTTTTTACTACTGTATAAAACATACCTTAACAATTTTTTACTACTGTATAATTTTAATTTAAACTACTGTATGACTTCTGAACTAATTTATTATAATAAAAAAAAATAATAAACAGTATTCTAGAATTTAAAAAATTGATTGATGGCCGACGACTTGAGGATTTGTCTTATAAATAAATCTTCTTAAATATGATAAAAGAAAAACAATTTTGTTTACTCGAGATCTGACTTCTCGGAGCAGTTAACATTCTTGTCTTATCACCAAACGATAGCGAGGAGTAAAACTTGTTGAAAACTAGTTTTTCAAGACACTAATTAACCCCCTTTAGGATCAGATTAACATCTCGAATAGTACGCCTGTCATATTATAACTTCCTTAAAATTTGCATTTGTGCCTCCATAGATAGAAGACTATCGACAAATTCCACATCTAGTACCTTTAATTATTTTCAGCATTGTTAGATTAATACAGATTTTTATAATCTTGCACTATCTTAAATTCATATTAAAGATTTTGACGCTCATATTTCATTCATTTTATAAGACACTATAATTATAAAGGAACTTTAGGCAGATTTAGTAAAAAAAAAATAACATTAACACGAATACTTTTATGTATAATATTTATTAAATCCCTGTCGTTACATAATTATATTATATAATTATATATCGTTATATACATAACGTTTCACATCGAGGAAATACCTATAAATATTTTTCTTCATTACAATTTGGCTTTATAATCCTCCGTTTTTATTCGGGGTGCCTAAAAATTTAAGCAGATATTTATCCTTCAACTCTTTTTATTTTTTAGTTCACGCTTTCTTCAATACATTATTTTCAAAACCATTTCTCATTAGGACAAAAAATGTTGTTTTCCTCATTGTTATGACTTTTCTTTAAAAACTGAAAATTAAATTAAATTTTCTCTAAAAACTAAAACTTTTCTTTAAAATTCGAATTTTTTAGGTGAATTTTTCAAAAGTTTATCCAACACTTTGTACTTTTGTAATCCTTCCAACTTTTGTGTATTTAATACAAAAAAGGTCGAGACTAAACTGACAACATTAATAAAAAACAAGTATTAATATTAATTATTACCTTTTATTAACTATCTTGGTCTTCAATCCGAATGACAATGATTTCTTTGGTTGGTGTCTCCTCCTTTTTCTGAGTATTTTTATGAATTTTAAGCACTTGCTTCCGCTGAGGCGTAAGAATAATTTGTATAGTCTGATTTCCAAATCCTTCAGGTAAAGTTCCTTGGAAAACAAATCCTTTTGAATTACCAGTTGAAGAAACAGGTACGCAAAAACTTGGTAAAGTAAAAACTGTCACCAAGATAAGTAGGCAAATTGCCAAAGAACCTCGCGAATAATTCATTCTCCTGATGCAGATATTGCTAATTAACTCGAGACTGTACTTTACACTGAATATTGAAGAAAATTCTCCATATTTATACCAGTGAAAAAAACCTTGGTAGAACAATCTTCAAGAATTGTTTACGCTAAGAAGGAAATTTAAATGTAAATTTAAATATATTTATTCTGACGAGATAATTGCCTTCATGACCTGATTACTGAGCTTTTAATAAAAACGTATTATTTGAAATTATAAAATTTAAAACAAAAAGTTACAATCTTATCAGTCTTTGAGAGCAAAAATAAAGAATTGTTAAGCTCGTTAATACTCATATTTATTTAATTAAACAATTCAGGAAATGGCAATTGTCAGTTGCTTGATATCCATTTTTAGTAGACTTAATAATTAAATTATTTTCTTTATTAAATCAGAAGTACAGTAATTATAACCGTTATAAATAAATATTTATGATAATTATAATAGAAATTATTTACCGTTAAAAACTGACGTACGACTAAAATGAGAGTTTAGATATTTATCTCGATTAAAATAGATTTATCACTATTAAAATAGTTTTATCACTATTAGATAGATTTATCACTATTAGAAATATTATTTTTTATATTCAAATAATTTTTTGAAGGTGATATTCAATGTTAGAAATATTATTTTTTATATTCAAAAGATTTTTTTAAAGGTGATATTCTATGTTAGAAATATTATTTTTTATATTCAAATGATTTTTTTAAAGGTGATATTCAATATTAGAAATATTATTTTTTATATTCAAATGATTTTTTTAAAGGTAATATTCAATATTAGAAATATTATTTTTTATATTCGAATGATTTTTTAAAAGGTGATATTCAACTGAAAACGATACATTTAGCAATTCTGTAGAGATTGGTACAGATGGGGATGATGAGAAGGTGGAATCGCGATCCTCGCATCATTTATGCTCCGTTAAACGCGTTAACGATCCGAACTTTGCCTGCATGGAATGCGCGACTGCATAAGAGACACTCATTTCTCGTTCAAACCTGGCCACCCTCGCAATCTGCTCTTTTTTTTTTCTACCTCGAATTTTTCCCGAGTTCGCAAAACATTTTTTCTTCTGTGTATAACCAATTGCACACGAACGTATTTTTTTATTTTCCTCTAAGATGAAAGTTACGGAAGTTATGGCGATTTCAAAAATAACCTCAAAATCTGACGTCGCACAAAAATATTCAAATGATTCATATTTTCTTAATTTTTAATATTTTACCATTCTGTTTCGCTGATTTTACGTGGATTTTAATGTTCTTTCTTTCCGCGTTGAGTTTTTTTCAAAAAGTTGAAAATTAAAAAAGTTATAGCTGTTTTTCGAAAAATTTTCAAATGCGATTTTCCCCGAAAGGCCATCGTTTTTTTTGCTGAAAATTTTTTCGGAGATAGGTGATTACAATATCTAAAAATTACGCTATTCGGGAATTTCTGCTTCTAAATATAGGAATAAAAAATAAAATATATATTTTTAATTTATTCGTGTTTTTTATGTGGAAAGCTTTAAAATAATAATTTTTAACTTATTTATAACGTTTTTACATAAATAATACTAAATAATTTCAATGTCAAATTTTATTTTCACAGCTTTTAAGGTTGTAAAGTCTATTTTTTGCTCTTTCTCTGTCTTGTATTTGAAGCTTTTTTAGTAGATTTTGAAGAAGTTTTGGCAGTAAATTTTGTATTTTTTGCAGTAGATTTGACAGTTTTTGCCTTTTTTTTCTGTTTCTTTAACTTTCATTAGTTGAAATTAAAGAAAGAGAAGAAAAGAAGGCAAAAACTGTTTCACTAGTTGAAAAAACTTCTACTAGTTGAAGTTAAAGAAAGAAAAGAAAAGAAGGAAAAAACTGTCAAATCTACTGCAAAAACTACAAAATCTACTGCGAAAACTTCTACAAAATCTACTAAAAAAGCTTCAAACACAAGACAGAGAAAGAGCAAAAAATAGACTTTAAAACCTTAAAATCTTTAAAAGGAAAATTGAAATTGATATTATCTAGTATTATTTATGTAAAAACGTTATAAATAAGTTAAAAATTATTATTTTAAAGCTTTCCACATAAAGAAAAACGAATAATTAAAAAAATATATATTTTATTTTTATACTCTTATATAAATTAGAAGTGGAAATTCCTGTCTAGCGTAATTTTTAGACCTTGTAATCAGCTGTCTCTGAAAAAATTTTCAGCAAAAAAAATCGATGGCCTTTCGGAGAAAATTGCATTTGAAACTTTTTCGGAAAACAGCTATAACTTTTTTAATTTTTTAATTTTTTATAACTTTTTAATTTTTTAAAAAAAAAACCTCAACGCGAAAAGAAAGAGCATTAAAATCCACGTAAAATCAGCGAAACAGAATGGAAAAATATTAAAAATTAAGAAAATACGAGTCATTTGAAAATTTTTGTGCGACGTCAGATTTTAAGGTTATTTTTTAAATCGTAATAACTTCCGTAACTTTCATCTTAGAGAAAAATAAAAAAATACGTGTTGGCTTATTTTTTATACCTAACAACATATTTAAATTTGAAAAAGATCGATGAGAGGTGCTCTACCACGCTGCCTGATTTGAGTTGCAATCTGTCACAAATATAAGTTTATAATTTAATTAATAACTTATAACTTATAATTGATAACTTATTACTTGTAGTCTATAACTTATAACTTATAATTTATAACTTATTACTTACAACGTATAACTTATAACTTATAACTTGTAGCTTATAACTTATAATTTATAACTTGTAGCTTACAACTTATAACTTATTACTTACAACTTACAACTTATAACTTATAACTTGTAGCTTATAACTTATAACTTATATTTTATAACTTATTACTTACAACTTATAACCTATAACGTATAACTTGCAGCTTATAACTTATAACTTATAACTTATAACTTCCAACTTCCAACTTATAACTTCCAACTTACAACTTATAACTTATAACTTGTAGCTTATAACTTATAACTCATCATTTATAACTTGTAGCTTATAACTTATAATTTATAACTTATTACTTATTACTTACAACCTACAATTTATAACTTGTAGCTTATAACTTATAACTTATCATTTATAACTTATAACTTATAACTTATAACTTACAACTTATAATTTATAACTTATAATTTATAACTTCCAACTTAAAACTTACAACTTATAACTTATAACTTGTAGCTTATAATTTATAACTTATATTTTATAAGCTATAACTTATTACTTATTACTTACAACTTACAACTTATAACTTATAATCTATAACTTATAACTTGTAGCTTATAACTTATAACTTATATTTTATAACTTATAACTTATTACTTACAACTTACAACTTATATCTTATAACCTATAACTTATAACTTATAACTTATAACTTGTAGCTTATAATTTATAATTTATAACTTATAACTTCCAACTTACAATTTACAACTTGTAGCTTATAATTTATAACTTATATTTTATAACTTATAACTTATTACTTACAACTTATAACTTATAACTTATAACTTGTAGCTTATAACTTATAACTTATATTTTATAACTTATTACTTACAACTTATAACCTATAACTTATAACTTGCAGCTCATAACTTATAACTTATAACTTACAACTTATAATTTATAACTTATAACTTATAACTTACAACTTATAATTTATAACTTACAACTTATAATTTATAACTTATAACTTATAACTTGTAGCTTATAACTTATAACTTATAACTTATAATTTATAACTTCCAACTTACAACTTACAACTCATAACTTATAACTTGTAGCTTATAATTTATAACTTATATTTTATAACTTATAACTTATTACTTACAACTTATAACTTATAACTTGTAGCTTATAACTTATAACTTATATTTTATAACTGATAACTTATTACTTACAACTTATAACCTATAACTTATAACTTACAACTTACAACTTATAATTTATAACTTATAACTTATAACTTCCAACTTCCAACTTATAACTTGTAGCTTATAATTTATAACTTATATTTTATAACTTATAACTTATTACTTACAACTTATAACTTATAGCTTATAACTTATAACTTATTACTTACAACTTATAACCTATAACTTATAACCTATAACTTGTAGCTTATAACTTATAACTTACAACTTATAATTTATAACTTATAACTTATAACTTATTACTTATTACTCACAACTTACAACTTATAACTTATAACTTGTAGCTTATAACTTATAACTTACAACTTATAATTTATAACTTATAATTTATAACTTATAACTTAGAACTTCCAACTTCCAACTTACAACCTATAACTTATAACTTACAACTTATAACTTATGAAATAACTGAAAAAAGAACTTATGAATCATATTCTTTTTACATTTTACAAGTAATTTTTTAAAGTCTGACTGGTTAAGGAAACACTGCTTTCTATTGACACCATTGAGTTGCTTTGGCACTCGAATGCCGAACGAAAATAAATTCAAGACGAGAATAAGAAAAAGGCAGGGAACGATCTTTCAGGAGATTTTAATCAGTGGGAGAGGGTTGAAAATCCAACCCCATAGGTCCTCTACCAAGCAGGCGCATTGTCAGCCTATTACAATGGGCAACCCTCCTATAAGCGATCCATTGTCACCCTCCTCCATCCTCACCTTTCTCCACCCTCCTTGGCACTCTGTGCCCATGCGTCGATGCGCACAAACCATTGTTTTCTATAAAGGGCGTCCCTCTCCGCCATCGAAATAATCCTCCAATTCTGCAACCCTGGATTTTCTTTAGAAAAAATTACACTGAAAATTTTACTTCCCATTCCTGACTTCTATCCCTGTTCATTAGATAATCCAAGCTACCAGCTTTTGTCGAAAAAAAAATATGTAGAAATTAGGGAAGGGGAAGAGAAGAGAGGGAAGGGAATTTAAGGGTGAGAATGAGGAGGCTCCAAATTTTTTTTCGAATTTTCATGCTCTCACCTCCCAAATTTGTTCGAAACCTCAAAAAAATAAATGCGTTGTTTTTTGAAAAAAATTATATTTATAGGTTCCGCAAGCCCCATGAAGTTTAACACGTATTTCCCATAAGAAAAAAAGACGTTTTTGTAAATTGTATTCAGAATCGTCAATATTAAGCAAATTGAGTTGAAACTCAACATATTTCTTCACAACTAGCCATAGAATACGAATCAAAAATTATTTTATAAATATCACCCACATAAGTATGTTTTATAGGGTCCCAAAGAAAACCCCATAAGTGAAAAATTGCGTTTCGCGAGTTTTTGGCGCTAATTATTATTTCTTTGCGGTTTTGTTTGGTACAAATTGGTTCTAATAATAAAATATTACTTTTTACTGATAATTAGATATTTACATAAATTTTTTAAATAATTTATTATTGTTTACAGCAATTTTCTCTTAAAGGAGAGTTTGAAAGTCGCGATTTTTTTCCGAATTTTAAAACATTTTTCAAGCTTTTTAGTTAGAGTGAGTCAATAATCAATTAAAGTTAACAGAAGTAATTGTTGAAACAATTTATAATTATTATAACAATATTCCTTTAGAATAATGCTAGAAAGTTGAGATTTTTTCTAAAATTTTTCACTTTTTGTCCTATTGTCAATTAGAGAAAGGTGATAATTAATTCAATTAAAAAAAATAATTGTTTAAACAATTGATTCATTAATTGTTTCAAAATTATGTTTGTTAACTTGAATTAATTATTATCTCACTAAGTGAAAAGTGGACGAAAATCAAAATATTTCAGAAAAAAACCGCGAATTTCTAGTATTGCTATAGGAGAAGATAGTTATAAATAATAATAATTTGTTTTAAAAAATACGTTATATTGCAATAATTATTAACTTACTCTAAGCGAGAAGTGGATAAACTCTCGAATATTTCAGAAAAAACCGCAACTTTCTAGCAATATTCAAAGAAAATATTATTAAATATAATAATAAATTGTTTAAACAATTATTTTTCTTAAATTGCATTAATTGCTAACTCAATCTCTAAGCGAAAAGTGGGCAAAAAGTTTAATAAAAAAAAAAACGGCAACTTTCTAGCATTATTCAAAGATAATATTATTATACATAATAATAAATTGTTTAAACAATTATGTTTGTGAACTTAAAATAATTATTATTTCACTATAATTGAAAAGTGGACAAAAGGTGGAAAATTTTAGAAAAAACCACAACTTTCTGGCATTATTCTAAGAGAATATTGTTATAAATAATAATGAATTGTTTAAAAAATTAAATTCGTTAACTTGCAATAATTATTACCTCAGTAAACGAAAAGTGGCCAAAAGTTAAAAATTTCAGAAAAAACGGCAACTCTCTAGCATTAATTTAGGAGAAGATTGTTATAAACAATAATAATTTGTTTAAGCAATTATTTTTGCTAAATTGCATTAATTATTACCTTAGTTTAAGTGAAAAGTGGACAAGAGGTGGAAAATTTCAGAAAAAGCCACAACTTTCTAGCATTATTAATAATAATGTTATTATTCCTAATAATTTTATAAATAACAATAAAATATTTCAACAATTAAATTTGTTAACGTGCATTAATTATTACCTCACTCAGTGAAAAGTGGACAAAACGTTAAAAATTTCAGAAAAAAACCGCGACTATCTAGCATTAACATAGAAGAAGACATTTATAAACAATAATAATTTATTTATGCAATTTTTTTTGTTAACTTGAAAAAACTATTACCTCTCTATAATTGAAAAGTGGACAACAATGAGAAAATTTTAGGAAAAACCATAACTTTCTGCCATTATTCTAAGAGAATATTGTTATAAATAATAATAATTTGTTTAAAAAAATATTTTTGTTATATTGCAATAATTATTAACTTACTCTAAGCGAAAAGTGGAGAAACACTTGAATATTTCAGAAAAAACCGCAACTTTCTAGCAATATTCAAAGAAATAATGTTATAAATAATAATAAGATGTTTAAACAATTAAATTTGTTAACGTGCATTAATCATTACCCCACTAAGTAAAAAGTGGGCAAAAAGATAAAAATTTCAGAAAAAACCGCAACTCTCTAGCATTTATATAGGAGAAAATAGTTATAAAGAATAATAATTTGTTTAAACAATTATTTTTGTTAAATTGCATTAATTATTACGTCAGTCTAAGCGAAAAATGTACAAAAAGTTAAATATTTTAGAAGAAAACGCAACTTTCTAGCATTATTCAAAGAGAATATTATTAAAAATAATAATAAATTATTTAAACAATTATTTTTGGTAAATTTCATTAATTAATACCTCACTCTAAATAAAAAGTGGACAAAAAGTTGAAAATTTTGGGTAAAACCGCAGCTTTATAGCATTATTCAAAGAGGATATTGTTAAAAATAATTATAAATTATTCAGACAATTATATTTGTTAACTTGAACTAATTATTACTTTTCTCGAATTGAAAAGTGGACAAAAAGTGGAAAATTTTAGAAAAAACCGTAACTTTCTAACATTATTCTAAGAGAATATTGTTATAAATAATGATTATTTGTTTAAACAATTATTTCTGTTATATTTAATTGATTATTGCCTCGTTCTGACTAAAAATGTTGAAAAAATGTTGAAAAATTCGGAAAAATCCTCGACTATCTAGTATTAATGTAGGAGACGATAGTTATAAACAAGAATAATTTGTTTAAACAATTATGTCTGCTAAATCGCATTAATTATTTCCTCACTCTAAGTCAAAAGTGGACAAAAAGTTGAAAATTTCAAAAAAAAACCGTAACTGTCTAGCATTATTCTAAGAGAATATTGTGATAAATAATAATACATTGTTTAAACAATTATTTCTGTTATCCCTAATTGATAATTGCCTCGCCCTAATTGAAAAGTTAAGAGAAAATTTGAAAAAAAAAAATTTTGAAATTCTGAAAAATCCGCGACTTTCTAACTCTATTCTTAGAGAAAATTGCTATAAACAATAATAAATTGTTTAAACAATTTATGTATACATCTAGTTATTAGTAAAATGTAATATTTTACGTATTAGAAACAATTTTTACTAAAATAAACCGCAAAAAAATAATAATTAGCGCCAAAAACTCGCAAAACACAATTTTTCACTTATGGTGTTTCTTTGGGACCCTATAAAACAGACTTGTGGGGGTGATATGTAAAAAGTAATTTTTAATTCGTATTCTATGGCTAATTTTGAAGAGCAATGTTGAGGTTCAACTCGATTCACCTAATATTGACGATTCGGAATAATATTTACAAAAACGTATTTTTTTCTTATGGGAAATACGTGTTAAACTTCATGGGACTTGCGGAACCTCTAGTTATCAATTTTTTCGCAAAAAACGCATTTTTTACAGATTCGAATAAATTTGAGGAGGGGGCGGTGGGGTGTGAGCATGAAAATTTGAAAAAAGAATTCTAATACATTTTTGGACCACTCTAATTTTATCATCATTTTCTGATCGATTTTTGCACTAAAATTAAATTTTTTTTAGTTTTCTCGGCTTCTATTGAGTATACGATAACTTCTAACCACCTTACGGAATGTGGAATAATTCGCTTTGATCTAATCCACATATTTATTTTGCAGAATTCTAAGATTATTACATGAAAATTCAAGAAGATCGAAAAAAGTGAACGTTCCTCAGCTCCAACAGTAGCTGTTAATGGGTTAAAGATATAAAATGATTAATTATATCAATCAATTCTCCTAGCAAACAGTTTCTGATAAGTAGCGATTCTACTGATTCAGATACCAACGACATAATCACGAATATCATTTGCAACACGAGATCAGTTGCACTTTCGAGATTGAGGAAATCCGCTGTAATGAATTTTATCAGCAATTAATTTCAAAACCCAAGACGCTATTGCATCTTAGTGATTAGAATTACTTGACGTTTCCGGAGAATAGAAATATAAATCACTTCCTGCTCTTTGAGAAGCTAGTTTCATAATTTTATTCACTAGGGTAAGTTGTCTTGCAAAATTTGAAATTGTATCTCTCTAAATATTTCTAATCATTTCTCTGGAAAGTCATAAAGGTTATTGCATAAGAAAAAGAAAATGAGTTGATTTTATCCAGATGGTAATTAATCTACTGATAAAAATATGCAATTCTTAATTGTTAGTTATGGATCGTTGATGATATTTATACTTGGTGATGATATTTATATTTATCCAGATGATGTAACTTGTTACAAAAATTATCAAGTTATTATCTAATAACTTGATAATTTTTGTAAAAAGTTCTTATAAGTTTTTTCATAACTTTTATTTTGTTATAGGTTGTGATAGATCAGATTATAAGGTAAATCAAGATTACAAGTTGAAATTGGTCATCCCATCGTCACAACAGATGTACAGTATGGTATATATTTCCCCCTGATTGGAAAGTCTGGTTATCTGTAACCTACCTTTAAGGAAGCTATACTCTGACAAATGGAAGAATCGTCCATTGTTTTATCCTTTTTTTCTTCCTTTACTAACGTTGGAAGTAAAACAAAATGGTGGACCATTCTTACTATCCAAAAATTGTAAACAGGTTCTTTTAAATTGACCATCCTTTCATAATCATAGACCATAACCAACTGATACTGAAAACTGCTTAGTTCTTGTTCTATTGGATGGTAATCATTTTATCTTATGATACGATGATCTTCAGATGTTCTTGTTCTAATGGATAATTTTTCTAATGGATGATGATCATCTTTTCTGAGGAGAAGATAATCACCATCCATTAGAACAAGAACTAAGGAGTTTTCAGGACTGGTCATCTTATTGTAGGGTATAGTTGTGGGCCTAATATTCTTTAGTTCTAATAAATGTTGAATACCTTATTATAAGATGATTATCATCCATTAGAACATAACCTAAGGAATTTTAAGACCATCCTTAGTTCTTGTTCTGATGGGTGATGTATATCTTATTATAAGATGATTATCATCCGTTAGAACAAAACCTAAGGAATGTTAAGACCATCCTTAGTTCTTTTTCTAATAGATGATGAATACCTTATTATAAGATAAGATGATGTGATCCATTAGAACAAAACCTAAGGAATTTTACGACCATGCTTAGTTCCTGTTCTAATGGATGATGAATATCTTATTATAAGATAAGATGATTACCATCCATTAGAACAAAACCTAAGGAATTTTAAGACCATCCTTAGTTCTTGTTCTGATGGGTGATGTATATCTTATTATAAGATGATTATCATCCGTTAGAACAAAACCTAAGGAATGTTAAGACCATCCTTAGTTCTTTTTCTAATAGATGATGAATACCTTATAATAAGATAAGATGATGTGATCCATTAGAACAAAACCTAAGGAATTTTACGACCATGCTTAGTTCTTGTTCTAATGGATGATGAATATATTATTATAAGATAAGATGATCATCATCCATTAAAACAAAGCCTAAGGAATTTTAAGACCATCCTTAGTTTTTATTCTGATGGGTGATGTATATCTTATTATAAGATAAGATGATTATCATCCATTAGAACAAAACCTAATAAATTTTAAGACTATCCTTAGTTCTTGTTCTGATTTGTGACGTATATCTTATTATAAGATGATTATCATCCGTTAGAACAAAACCGAAAGAATTTTAAGACCATCCTTAGTTTTTGTTCTGATGGGTGATGTATATCTTATTATAAGATGATTATCATCCGTTAGAACAGAACCTAAGGAATTTTACGACCATCCTTAGTTCTTGTTTTAATAGATGATGAATACCTTATTATAAAATAAGATGATGTGATCCATTAGAACAAAACCTAAGGAATTTTACGACCATGCTTGGTTCTTGTTCTAATGGATAATGAATATATTATTATAAGATAAGATGATCATCATCCATTAAAACAAAACCTAAGGAATTTTAAGACCATCCTTAGTTTTTATTCTGATGGGTGATGTATATCTTATTGTAAGATAAGATGATTATCATCCATTAGAACAAAACCTAATAAATTTTAAGACCATCCTTAGTTCTTGTTCTGATAGATGATGAATATCTTATTATAAGGTAAGATGATTATCATCCATTAGAACGAAAACTAAGGAACTTTAAACCATCCTTAGTTTTTGTTCTGATGGGTCATGTGTATCTTACTATAAGATGATTATCATCCGTTAGAACAGAACCTAAGGAATTTTACGACCATCCTTAGTTCTGGTTCTAATAGATGATGAATACCTTATTTTAAGATAAGATGATGTGATCCATTAGAACAAAATCTAAGGAATTTTACGACCATCCATAATTCTTGTTCTAATGGATGATGAATGTATTATTATTATTATAAGATAAGATGATTAACACCCATAAAAACAAAATCTAAGGAATGTTAAGACCATCCTTAGTTCTTGTTCTAAAAGATGATGAATACCTTATTATAAGATAAGATGATGTCATCCATTGGAACAAAACCTAAGGAATTTCACGACCATCCTTAGTTCTTGTTCAAATGGATGTTGAATATCTTATTATAAGATAAGATGATTACCATCCTTCAGAACAAAACCTAAGGAATGTTAAGATCATCCATAATTCTTGTTCTAATGGATGATGAATATCTTATTATAAGATAAGATGATTATCATCCATTTGAACAAAAACTAAGGAATTTTAAGACCATCCTTAGTTCTTGTTCTAATGGATGATCATCATCCATTAGAACAAGAGCTAATGGATGATGATCATCCATTAGAACAAGAACTAAGGATGGTCTTAAATCCATCCATAGAACAAGAGCTAATGGATGATGATCATCCATTAGATCAAGAACTTAGGATGTTCTTAAAATTCCTTAGTTTTTGTTCTAATGGATGATTATCATCATAATCAATAATTATAAATCACTATCAGAGAATTCTTAGAATTCCTTATTTATTGTTCTAATGCATGATGATCATCTTATCATAATTAACAACCATATACCACAACCAAGGGATTTTTTGAATTACTTAGTTCGAGTTTTAAGGGATATTGACCACTTTTTTAAATCTGAATTAATCAAATTCTATTAATTCATCATTGACTCAATTCTTCTTATGGCAAATAGTGGAAATCTACTGACAATTAGTTGAAAATTACAAAAATTTCAGTCGATTTCTACTGACTCACCAGTAGAAATCTACTGAAATTTTAGTAATTTTAATAGTAGAATTCTATTAATTGACATAACTGGAATTGAGTAGCTGATGAATTAGTAAAATTTGACTAATTCAGATTAAGAGAGCATCATAATCATAAGTCACAATCAACGAATTCTTAAAATTCCTTGGTTCATGTTGCAACAGATAATTATATGATTATTTTTGTGATCAATAAGTTGTGATATATGATCAAATTATGAGGTAAATCTAGATTACAAGCTAAAGTTGGTCAACCCATCTTCACATAAGATGTCCAATAAGGTAAAAATATTTCCCTCATTGCAAAAGCTGGTTATCCATAATTTCTTTAAACGGCAAATGGAAGAGTGGTCCACGGTTTTATCATTCCTTCTTTCTGTACTAACGTTGGAAGAAGGACAAAACGGTGGACCATTCTTACTATCCAAAAATTGTGAACTGTTTATTTTAAATTGGCCATCCCATCATATTCATAGACACAACCAACTGATCCTGAAAAGGGTTTAGTTCTTATTCTAATGGATGATGAACATCTTAAGATAAGAAGATTATTACCCATTGAACTCAACTTTTGATAAGATGATCATCATTCCTTATAAAAAGAACTGAGGAATTTTAAGAATCTGTTAGTTGTAGTCAATGATTATGATAAGATGATTAATTCGTAAAATTCCTTAAGAAATTTTAAGAATTCGATGGTTGTGGTCTATGGTAGTAGTTCTTGCTCTAATGGATGATGATCGTCTTATCTCATGATAAGATGATCATCAACCATTAGAACAAGAACATCTTGATCATCTTATCATAAGATAAGATGATTATCATCCATTAGAACACGAACCATAATCAAAGACCACAACCATTAGATTCGCAAAATTTCTTAGTTCTCGTTCTGATGGATAATGAACATCTTACTACAAGATAAGATGATTATTACCCATTAGAACAAGAACTGAAAAATTTTAAGAATCTGTTGGTTGCGGTCTACGATTATGATGATTGAGTCTTAAAATTCCTTAAGGGATGTTAAGAATTCGGTGGATGTAGTCTATGGTTTTAGGTCTTGCTCTAATGGATGATGATCATCTTATCTTATGATAAGATAATTATCAACCATTAGAACAAGAACATCTTGATCATCTTATCATAAGATAAGATGATCGTGATCCATTAGAACAGAAATCATAATCGTAGATTACAACAATTGGATGCTTAAAATTCCTTAGTCCTTGTTCTAATGGAAAATGAACATCTTACTATAATATAAGATGATTATCATCCGTTAGAACAAGAACTGAGGAATCTTAAGAATCTATTGGTTGTGGGCTATGATTATGATAAGATGATTAATTCTTAAAATTCCTCAAGGGATGTTAAGAATTCGATGGTTGTGATCTATGGTTTTAGACCTTGCTCTAATGGATGATGATCTTCTTATCTTATGATATAATGATCATCAACCATTAGATCAAGAACATCTTGATCACCTTAGCATAAGATAAGATGATCATCATCCAGTAAAACAAGAACGATTTGCTGAAACTAAAACCATTGTTCCAATTGATGATGATCATCTTATCATAAGATAAAATGATCATCATCCACTAGAACAAGAACCACAACCGTCGGATTTTTAAAATTACTTAGTTCTTGTTTTAATGGATTTTTAATGGTTCTAATAAGATGATCATCATCCACTGAAACGCAAAAGTTAGTTAAGAATCCGTTGTTTGTGACTCACCATTATACGAAGATAAGATGATCTTTATCCATTGGAACAAAAACTGGGAAATTAAAAAAATTGATCATCTTGTAATCGTAGAACACAACAAACTGTTCCTAAAATTTCTTAGTTCTTGTTTTAATGGATGCTTCTTAGTTCCTGTTCGAATTGATGTTGATCATCTTATCTTATAATAAGATGATCATCATCCATTAGAACAAGAACCAAAGGCATCGGATTCGTAAAAATTCTTAGTTCTTGTTCTAATGGATGATGAACATCTTATCATAAGGTAAGATGATCATCATCCATTAGAACAAAAACCAAAATCATCGGGTTTTTAAAATTCATTAATTCTTGTTCAAATGGATTCTAAATGGTTCTAATAAGAAGATTATCATCCATTAGAACAAAAACCATAATCATAGACCACAACCTCGAATTCTTATAATTACTTAGTTCTTGTTCTAATGAATTCTAAATGGTTCTGATAAGATGATCAGCGTTCACTAAAACACTAAAGAATATTAAGAATCAGTTGTTTGTAGTTCAGGATAATGAGAAGATAAGATGATCAATATCCATTAGAACAAGAACTTTAGAATTTTAAGAATTGATCATCTTATCATAATCATATAATACCACAAACGAATTCCTAAAATTTCTTAGTTCTTGTTCTAATGGATGCTCCTCAGTTCTTGTTTTAATGGATATTGATCACCTTATCTTATAAGAAGGTGATCATCATCCATTAGACCAAGAACCACAACCATCGGATTCTTAAAAGTCCTTAGTTTTTGTTCTAATGGATGATGAACATCTTATCATAAGGTTAGATGATCAGCATCCATTAGAACAAGAACCAAAATCATCGGGTTTTCAAATTCCTTAGTTCTTGTTCTAATGGATTCTAAATGGTTCTAATAAGATCATCATCCATTAGAACAAAAACCATAATCATAGACAACAACCTTGGATTCTTAAAATTACTTAGTTCTTGTTCTAATGGATTCTAAGTGGTTCTAATAAGATGAGCATCACCCACTAAAACCCTAAAGAATATTAGGAATCAGTTGTTTGTAGTTCAGGACAATGAGAAGATAAGATGATCAATATCCATTAGAACAAGAACTAGGGAATTTTAAGAATTGATCATCTTATAATCGTAGAACACAACTAACGGTTCCTAAAATTTCATAGTTCTTGTTCTAATAGATGCTCCTTAGTTCTTGTTCTAATGGATGATGAACATCTTATCATAAGGTTAGATGATCAGCATCCATTAGAACAAGATCCAAAATCATCGGGTTTTCAAATTCCTTAGTTCTTGTTCTAATGGATTCTAAATGGTTCTAATAAGATCATCATCCATTAGAACAAAAACCATAATCATAGACAACAACCTTGGATTCTTAAAATTACTTAGTTCTTGTTCTAATGGATTCTAAGTGGTTCTAATAAGATGAGCATCACCCACTAAAACCCTAAAGAATATTAGGAATCAGTTGTTTGTAGTTCAGGACAATGAGAAGATAAGATGATCAATATCCATTAGAACAAGAACTAGGGAATTTTAAGAATTGATCATCTTATAATCGTAGAACACAACTAACGGTTCCTAAAATTTCATAGTTCTTGTTCTAATAGATGCTCCTTAGTTCTTGTTCTAGTGGATTTTTATCATTTTATCTTATAACAAGATGATTATCATCCATTAGAACAAGAACCAAAATCATCAGGTTTTTAATACTCCTTAGTTCTTGTTCTAATGAATTCTAAACGACAAGAATTAAACCATAGACCACAACCTCGGATTCTTAAAATTACTTAGTTTTTGTTCTAATGGATTCTAAGTGGTTCTAATAAGATGATCATCATCCACTAAAACTCTAAAGAATTTTAAGAATCCGTTGTTTGCGATCCACGATTATGAGAAGATAAGATGATCATCCATTAGAACAGGAACTAGGAAATTTTAAAAATTGATTATCTCATCATAATCATAGAACACAACAAACGGAGTCCTAAAATTTCTTAGTTCTTGTTTTAATGGATGCTCCTTAATTCTTGTTCTAGTGGATGTTCATCATTTTATCTTATAGTAAGATTATCATCATCCATTAGAACAAGAACCACAACCATAGGATTTTTAAAAATCCTTAGTTCTTGATCTAATGGATTCTAAACGGTTCTAGTAAGAAGGTCAGCAGCTATTAGAACAAGAACCAGGGATCATCTTTTAGAACAAGAACTAAGAAATTTTAAGAATTAGTCACCTTAGTGTGGTCTCAAAATTCCTTAGTTCTTAATCTTATAAATGATGAACATTTTATCATAAGGCAATATGAATATAATCCATTAGACTTATCCTATGATAAGGTGATCATCACATATTAGAACATGAACTGGGAAATTTTAAGAATTGAAATTATAAAAGAATAAACGAATTTTATCTTATCATAATCTTAGAACGCAACCAATGGATTCTTAAAATTCCTTAGTTCTTGTTCTAATGGATGATTTATAGTTCTTGTTCTAGTGGTTGATCCTTAGTTCTTATTCTAATGGTTGACCCTTAGTTCTTATTCTAGTGGATCATGATCATCTTAAGATGATGATAATCTTATCCTATGATAAGATGATCATCATCCATTAGAACAAGAACGATTTGCTGAAACTAGAACCATTGTTCGAATTGCTGATGATCATCTTAATATAAGATAAGATGCTCATCATTCATTAGAACAAGAATCCGATGATTGTGATGGATTCTAAATGATTTTAATAAGAAGATCATCATTTATTAGAACAAGAACTAAGAAATTTTAAGAATCCGTTGGTTGTGATGTATGATTATGGTAAGATGATCAATTCAAAACCAACTGCTACAATTTTTAGACAGTAAGAATAGACCACATCCAACGGATCCTCCAAATTCCATAGTTTTTTTCTAATGGATGATGATCATCTTATCGTAATCATAGACCACAACCAACGGATTTTTAAAATTCCTCAGTTCTTTAAGAATGGATTATAATAATGATCCACTTGATGAAACAAATGATTACTACATTATCTCTATAATAAAATAGAAATTATATAAAAGCACATTACAAGGTATATTTAGATTACAACTTGAAATAACTCGATCGTCTCTTTACAACAGATGTATAATAAGTTTCAAATCCTTCTCTAATTGCGAAAGTTGCACATCGAAAAAATATCTTTAAGGAATCTAGAGATACCAATTGAGGTATTAATACTTTTTAAACTACCTAAAACTAGAATCTAAGACTCTTCATCATCTACAATCTAAACCTCATCATCTTCTACTGAGCATTGAGGATGATCGTCTTTTCATGTCTCTCCACCGCAATTTTCTTGATGCGTTCCCAAAGTATCGGATAAGGATGGATCGTCCTAGAAAAATCGGTTCTCTCAAGTCTATAGAGTTCACAAACTTCAACTGCAACGACACTAGCAATTCTCTTCTCTCCCGGCATCACGAGAGCAATTTCACCAAAATGTGCACCATCCTCCAGATGACAGACTTCCTTTCCCGATTGTGTGTAAATCGCCACCGTTCCAGTGGCTATAAAGTACATACAATCTCCAGGTGTATTAGCCCTGACGATGACATCATTCGTCAAGAACACCTCTGATTTCAGAAGAGCAACAATCCTCGCTAACAACGAAAGAGGAAGATTGTTGAAGAAGGTTACATTCTCGACAAGTTTCCTGCAGGAATGCATTCCAATCTCCTGTCGCAACTGGTTCGAAAGGGTGTTGAGGATCTCTGACTCCCGGAAGTATCGATGCTGAAACCGGAATTCATAATAGGAAATAAATCTTCTTTGGGTTTTTCGAGTCAATTGCTTATGCCTCATGTATTGATTCAGTTGAGCAGTTGCAGCTTGGTACTTCAGTTTCGAGCTGTTGGTGCCTTGAAAATGCTGCATGAACCTGACAATCAAAATGCAGAAGACAAGGGTTCCCATGAGTTGAAAAACAATCACCAGATAATTATCCTCTGGAGTTTGAACTTCTCCTTTCTGGAAGCCACTCCTTGTGAAAGTTACTATCACTCTGATGAAACAGTGGTAGTATCTCTCAATGTTGCTCTTCTCCCAGAGTTTTGAAAAATGTATCCAGGAGTCCTTCTGAGGAGGTTGAGGAGTCGTGAAGGAGGAAAATACGATTGGGATGATCCAGAACATGCAAGCTTGCCAGTGTACAAGGATTACAGCCCAGAAGAACAAGGTGGATAGAGCAAAAGGAGTCCGGATAATATCGTAGGATGTGGTGATGTTGTGGATGTAGGAACAGATACTGAAGATCCGGAAAATGACCAAGAAGGAGCAAAACTCTCGAACTACGATCATCTCGTTCCAAACGGATATGAAGAAGATGTCTGTTGGGAAGGATCCCAGAAGGTCTGGAATCAAGGTTCCTGGGTAGATGTAGTGACGGATTCTCTTGTTTTTTTCCATCACAACGAGTCTTTGGGTTGTGTCGAAGTATCTGAGAAGGGATTTAAAATTCGTTTGTTTTAAGGATGTCCAATCACGATGAGAAAGAAACCAATTGGTTGGGATAAATGAGAAAAGGTTCGGGTTATCATTGTGATTGGATGATTATCCGCTTAGGGACTGATAACTATTCAATATAGTTTGATGAACACAATTGACAATTGATTATCACAATGGACAATAATGATATCAATACTAGAACTATCGATGGTTCTGATCCATACTAAAAGGATTCTCGTCTCTACTAAATAGTTTTGTTGATATTGTCAATAAGAAAGTAAACTTCATCTTACATTTAAGTCTCACTACGACTTCAGCAGAGACACACACCCATTTAGCAAGGAACAGAACCCTTTTAGCATGGATCAAAACCATTGAATTTACAATTGATAATCACAATTTACAATTGATGATCACAATTTACAATTGATGATCACAATTTACAATTAATGATCACAATTTACAATTGATGATCACAATTTACAATTAATGATCACAATATACAATTAATGATCACGATTATCAATTGATGATCATAATTGACAATAATGGTATCAACACTAGAACTATCGATGGTTCTGATCCATACTAAAAGGGTTCTCGTCTCTACTAAATAGTTTTGTTGGTATTGTCAATAAGAAAGTAAACTTCATCTTACATTTAAGTCTCACTACGACTTCAGCAGAGACACACACCCATTTAGCAAGGAACAGAACCTTTTTAGCATGGATCAGAACCATCGAAGCTTCTGAGTGTCGGTAAATGTCGGTAACAGGAGTCTACTCTTAAAACCGAATAAAACTTACCCAGTTCTCAGGTTGACAATAATATCACAACAGCAGATGAACTTTAAAGTATTTTTTGACAAAGTCCACATGATGGTAACTGTGGAAATATTGAATGCAGCCTGGTAAGGAATTAATAATAAGCAAAGAGCCACGACGATTATCATCAAAATGTTCCACCAGTACCTACGAAAAAAAATCGTATTTTCTTTTTTCTCCTTTTTATATTTGCTGAGTTACCTGAATAAACTGAAAGGGTGAATAATGTCTTTGAAGTTTCTCAAGTGCCTCCGTTTTTCACAAGTGATGGCGAAATTACTTCTCAGGTATTTTCGAGCAGTAGGTGATTTGTGTGATGCTATAATAGCACGACGAAGAAAATCAACCAATTTTCGAAATGGTCCTCGACCAGGAAAAAAGAGGATGTCATCTTGTTCTATATTAATTTCGCAATCGTGGTTCACTCGCAACATAATTGGGTTATTTTTTTATTATTAAAAATATGAGGTTAAGAAGACGTGACAATTGATAATGAAATAATAGATATTAATGAAACAATTGAATTAGGAAACAAAAAAAAAATTTAAATTATTATTTTATTAACTATTAAGTATTAAGAATTAAGAATTTAAATATTTTCGTTTCAATTGAGGGTAATTATTTTCGAAAAATAAATCCAAACCTAATCTCATTATTATTATTATTATTATTATTGTTATTGTTATTGTTATTATTATTATTATTATCATTATTATTATTATTAATTATTATTATTAATTATTATTTATAATAATTATTATAATCATCATTATTATTATTAATTTTTAAAAATAATGGGAACAATCATCATTATAATCCTCATTATTACTAATTATTATTATTCATTATTAATAATCATTATAATTAATAATTATAATTATTAATAATTATTATTATCATTAATAATTATAATAATAATATATTATATTATATCAATAATATTATAATTATAATAATGATAATAATAATAATAATAATAATAATAATAATAATAACATTAATAATAATAATATTTCATAATTATTATTATTACATAATAAAGTGTGCATAAAAAAGAGATTCCATAGGTAATTAAATATCAAATAAATTAAAATATAGCAAAACAGACATTTTATTGTAAAAAATCATTATTCATGCTTTAAACCTTCAATTGGCACTGCAGAGACATCTGTGGAATTTCTGCAGAAGCTTCTTACTATACATTTTCTTTTTCCAGATCCAGTTTGCAAAAACTAAACTTTTTTATAAAACTTAGCTGTTTGGAAAGTTAGTTTGAGAAAAAAAAAGTTTTTAAATTAATACTAATAATTTTTTTCTCAAAGAGGAAGATTTAGTTACTGAACTTTAGTATATTCTAATTATTTGTTGGTAACGTTAAGAGTTACCTACATATAAATTCTGCCGATAAGTTACCCAAGTTTGCTAAAAAAAATAATATAAAAAATACTTACTTCAATTGTTGAAATTTGGAAAATGATATAAATCTAACCTAAATAAAAATGGAAAACTTATTTTTAGATACTGAAAGATATTTAAATAGCTACTTTGAACTCAGCAGTCGATAAGGTAGTTCGCCCACTAAAACTATTTTTTTCGAAGTTGTGCAAAAATGCCTCTTTTAAAATTCTTCAATGTTCTATTATTCTTGTTTTATTTATTCCTAGTTTATTTTAGTTGTATAGTTATTATTTTCTAATCCCTTTCTTATTTTAGTTGTATAATTATTGTTTTCTTATCCCTTTTTTATTTTAGTTGTATAATTATTGTTTTATTTATCCCTAGTTTATTTTAGCTCAAAATTATTGTTTTCTTATCCCTTTTTATTTTAGTTGTATAATTATTGTTTTTTGTCCCTATTTTTTTTAGTTTGATTAATTATAAATTATAAATCCTTTTTTTATTTTGAATAATTTTTCAATTATTTAAGATTCCAAAAATGACGACGTATGAGCAAACTTCAATTTTTCAATTTTTTCTCAAATTTTGAATAATCAAATAAAATCACCAAAGCTTCTTTATTCTTTTGTAGTATTTTATTACTGTTTTATTATTTAATGGTCAATAAAATAAATAAAAGCCAAATATTATTTATTATTATTTCTTGTGTTTCAGTACTTTGAAATACATCTTTTAAGATACGGAATTTGGAATTAAGAGAGAATCTGATCTTTTTTTTCTTGCATGACGTTTTCTCTTTTCTGCATCCTTCACAATCTATTTGTATTATCTTGGTATAAATGTTGAATAATAATCCTCAGATTTCTGAAAAAAAATTAATTACGTTGCTCTTTCGTTTTCGAATCTTAAATTGTTTAAAATTAAGAAACAAAATAAATTAAATTCAGTATTTAATTATATTAGGAATTCAATTAAATTAAAAATTAAATTAAATTAAGAATTAAATTAAATTAAAAATTAAATTAAAT
Source organism: Euceroptres primus (assembly GCA_037177015.1). Taxonomy (NCBI): domain Eukaryota; kingdom Metazoa; phylum Arthropoda; class Insecta; order Hymenoptera; family Figitidae; genus Euceroptres; species Euceroptres primus. The sequence goes on along the minus strand of JBAGKK010000475.1, from coordinate 506,268 downwards.
TAAAACTTAAATTAAATTTTAATTAAATTAAAAATTAAATTAAATTAAATTTAAATTAAATTTAATTGAATTAAATTAACAATTAAATTAAGTTAAAAATTAAATTAAATTAAAAATTTTAAATATTATTCACAATCAATTATTGAATCACTAATTGATACATACTCATCAACATAATTTTTTACATATCTAAATAATATTTTCAAATTAAAAAATAAAGTTTCGACACTATTTTGTACAATTATAAATTAATTATAATTAATATACAGAAGTATTGATGAAAACAATAAAATGTTTATAAATTCATAAAAGTAAATACTTACAAAAACAATGTAGACATTAAAGTTTTTGTTTTTTATTTCAGGAATCTGTAACCAAAACTTATAAATTTGAAAAGCGCGAATAATAATAGAGGCAATTCCTGTATCATTTTTCAAAAAGTAGTTTTTATCATTTTTTGTTTGCGAATTTCTCATTTAAGAGATAGGACACAAATCTGTACTTGTTAATTTAATTGTCTTTTGAATAAACGTGAGTTTATTATTTACTTATTATTACTTATTATTATTATTTTATCATTTTTTATCATTATCATTTATCATTTTATCATTTTTTATTTTTTTATCATTTTTTTTATTTTATCATTTTTTGTTTGCGAATTTCTCATTTAAGAGATAGGACACAAATCTGTACTTGTTAATTTAATTGTCTTTTGAATCAACGTGAGTTTATTATTTACTTATTATTACTTATTATTATTATTATTATTATTATTACCTAAATTAAACGTAAAACCCTTTTATTTAATGCCCACAAGTTCTTTAATCCATTAATATATTTTTGAAACTATTTAATTAAATAATTAATCATATATTTAAGGGATTAATTATTTATTTAAATAGTTTCAATAATATAATATCATTACAATTTTTCATAACTATAATAGAAGCTCGTTAATCCAATACGATATTTTTGAAACTATTTATTAAGTAATTAGTATTATGAATTACTATTAATTAATAATATGAATTACTATTTAATTAAATAGTTTCAAGAATATACTATCATCATAATTTTTCATAACTATAATAAAAATAGAATGAAAATGAAAATATATTTTCCATTTTTCATTACATCAGAGTTATATTTAGAAGTTGAGAAAAGAAAAATAAAATAATAATTTATCAACTTAATCAAAAGCTTGATTTCAAAATCAAGGTAAATCTTTAATACAAAAACTTCTCTGTTTTCCAATTCAAACAAAAGAATCTAAATTTCAAGATATGTAGGATAAAAACGTCACAAAATTTCATTATAATAATTGATTAACATACAAAGTTTTTCTTGAATAAACCTAGTTAATTTAAAATTTACACAAATAAGGAAATATGATTTAAAAATATTTGTGTTCGATATTCATAAATCTGATAACTAATGTAAACTAAAATTACTGTTAAAATTAATGTGAATTAAAATCACTTACGTGCCTAAAATTATCTTCTCATTCACCTAAATAAATTAATTATGCATCCTTCTTTATTATTCCTTTTTAATCAATAAAAAATGTGCATACAACCTTTTTTCATCAGATGAAGTAAAACTTAAACAAATAAGAAAATATTCAAATTGTGGTATGGTTTCTATATATATTGTGAAAAAAAACAGATGTGAGAAAGCAGAACAAAATCTGAAAAATTTTTTTTAGTGTTCCAAAGTTATCATCATGCGATCAACTTTATTGCTTTTGTGCCTAATTGTCTGCTTTTTTGCTAGAGCCAGTTCCCAATATATGAGGAAATCAGAAGCCAGAGGTAAATTTGCAAATTAATTTTTGATTGCATTCTTTCTTCAGTATTGACCTTTGGTTAGTGTTGTAGGAAGTTTCCGGTTTAAAAAGGTCCAAATAAAAATCA
>JBAGKK010000475.1:439895-465229 GCA_037177015.1 Euceroptres primus | reverse complement strand
TCGAGGATTAATCAAACAAGAAAAACTACTTTGTTGTATTGAAATACGAGAACCATTCTATCGATCAAGAATTATCACGAAAAATTATAAATAATTAAATGCAATTACTGTTCCTCTTCCCAAACTCATTTTCGAAATTCTCTCCCGTAAAAAAATCCATTTCTCCAAACACATTCAATATTTTATAAACCGCGTACGCAAATTTGTTTAATTTTGATAGATTGTCATTACGTGAGCAGTTTTTGTCTGACGAACGTATGACCCGGCCTGTTTCAAAACAATTTCAACAATCTCATCTTTGAATGCTCGAAAAATTTCGACCCATCACTGATCAGTTTCTCGCAAGTGGTGATCGCTTAAATTTGACGTTAAAATGACGTTAAAATTTTACAAACTTTTTTCGGAACTTTGATACATAAGTGTTACACTAGTTCTTTTCCTTTTTATTCAATTTTTCACAAACAGTCATTTCATCCTTTAATATGTAGTTTCCGGGATTTTAGATTTTGCGGCTTAGGATTTTTGAAATACATTTTTCTTGTTATTCGTCAATTTACCTCATATTTTAACAAAATTGCATATCAAGCTTCACAAAGCTAACTTCCAATTTCTGACAAATGGCTCTGTCCGAAAGTGACATTTTAGTTTATTAAAATTTCGCAAACTTTCCATTTTTTGGTTGTTATTTTTTCCGTGTAGGGTTTCATTAAGAAAGTATACTAATTTAAAAACGGAAGAAGGAAACACGTTTTGTTAGAAAAAAGGAAATTGTTATCGGTTGAGGGTTTTAAAAACCCGGGCGCATTAAGATATCTATCGGGACAACGGATGTGAGCCATTAAAGTTTTAGTTTATTTAGTGATGCTGATGATGCAAACCACTCTCCGTCATTCATGGCGGTCCAGTCTAGGAGGGATTCGCCATGCCGCGATTGTTCCTGAACGTGTAATTATTATTTACGTTTGCGATCCTAATGGCAGTCGCTTATACACGGCAACCGTTTAGAATTGCTAATGGCGGTAGCGCATCCACCGGCCATTCTGTCAATAGATACTAAAACTCATTACCCACGGTATAACTAATTGGACATATCTGGATGACCGGAATGCAAACCGCGATCAGTTTATTAATTTGCACTCGTGGGAGAGTCCATTTTCTAGATTTATTGCTAGAAATGAATGCAGTTCAATTGTGAAATTACTCGTTTCTCAAAAATAAGGATATTGGCTGTTATATAAACAATTGAAAAAAACTATTGAAATTTGAGCTCCAGTATATAATAACTAAAAATATAACTACAAACTTAAAATACCTGTTACGTAGGATACAAATTTTTTTTGATGATTTCTACTTTTTGAAAAGTCGCCAATAAGAAAATCTGAACTTTTTCAAAAATTAAAAATTTCCCCTATTTTTTTCCGGATGTTTGATATGTGTCTGCTTATTACAAAACAACTTTTGAAGGACGCCAGGATCAAATAAAATCACCAGTAAACTAGGAAAAAAGCAACAGGAATTACAAAAATGTCAAACTTCCACTTTTTCGAAAAAGTGGCCCACGAAATAAATCAGGACTTTCCCGATAATTAAGAATTTTCACTTTTCTTTGCTCCGGATGTTTGATAATAGTTTCATTGTTACAAAAAAAAAACGTTTACAGGGTCGCGGGATCAATTAAAAATATCAGTGAACTTAAAAAAATAGCAACAACGGCTGCAAATATCCGAAATTTTCACTAAATAAATCAGGGCTTCTTCAATAATTAAAATTTCGTACTTTTCTTTGTGGTCGATGTTTGCACAGAGACTCCTTGTTCCACTTTTCTTTGCTTTGGATGTTTAATAAGAGTCTCCTAGTTACAAAATATTTTTAACGGGCCGCAGGATCAATTAAAAATAACAGAAAACTTCAAAAAAAGTAACAACGGTTGCAAAAATTCCAAATTTTCACTTTTTGGAAAAAGTGGCTTACAAAATAAATCAGGCCTTTTTTAATAATTCAAATTTTCCACTTTTCTTTGCTCCGAATGTTTGATAAAAGTTTCCTTGTTACAAAAAAAAACGTTTACCGGACCACAGGAATAATTAAAAATATCAGTAAACTTAGAAAAACGCATTCACGACTGCAAAAATGCCATATTTTCACTTTTTAGAAAAAGAGGCTCACGAAATAAATCAGAGCTTTCTCAATGATTAAAAATTTCTACTCTTTTTTGATCCGGATGTTTGATAAGAGTCTTCTTGTTACAAAAAAAATTTGTCAGACCACAGGATCAACTAAAAATATCGCTAAATTAGAAAAAAGCAACAACTGTTGCAAAAATGATAAATTTCTACTTTTTGGAAAATAGGCCCACGAAATTAATCAGGGCTTTCTCAATAAATAAAATTTTGTACTTTTCTTTTTGGAGGATATTTGCTCAGAGTCTCTTTGTTACAAAAAAACTTTTATCGGACCGCAAGATCAACTAAAAATATAAGTTTTCTTAGAAAAAAACAACAACGGTTGCAAAAATGCCAAATTTCCAATTTTTTGCAAAAAGTGGCCCTGTAAATAAATCAGGGCTTTTCCAATAATTAAAATTTTTCACTTTTCTTTGCTCCGGATGTTTGATAAGTCTCCTTGTTACAAAAAAAATTTTTCCGAGCTGCAGGATAAAAATATAATATAAGTGATATAAGTATAATATCAGTAATTCAGTAAACTTAGAAAAAAGCAACAATGGTTGCAAAAATGCCAAATTTCCGCTTTTTGGTAAAAGGGGCCCACGAAATAAATCAGGGTTTTCTCAATAATGAAAATTTGGTACTTTTCTTTATAGGGGATGTTTGCTCAAAGTCTCCTTGTTACAAAAAAACGATTATCGGACCGCGGGATCAAACAAAAATATAAGCTAACTTAGAAAAAGTAACGACGGTTGCAAAAATGCCAAATTCCCACTTTTTGGAAAAGGTGACCAATGGAATAAAAGTAGAGCTTTTTCAAAAATTAAAAATGTCCCTAATTTTTTGCGCTGAATATTTGATGCGCGCCTTCTTGTTACAAATCAGTTTTCCAGAATCCAGAGTCAATTAAAAATACAAGGAAACTTGGAAAAAAGCAGCGCCGATTGCAAAAATACAAAATTTCCACTTTTTGGAAATAGGGGCCAGTAATTGGCCATAGTAGCCAAATAGTGGCCACTATGGCCACAATTTGGAATTAGTAGAATTAGTCAAATTTCGCTAATTCATCAGTAGCTCAATTCTATCTACGACAATTAGTAGAATTCTACTGAAAAGTAGTGGAAAATTACTAAAATTTCAGTAGATTTCTACTGATTCATCAGTAGAAATCCTTAACTGAAGTTCCAGTTATAATTATTGAAATTTCAGTTATGCTTACTGAAATTTCGGTTATACTTACTGAAATTTCAGTTATCGTTTCAGTTATCGTTTCTACTGGTAATTGAGTAGAAATCTACTGAAATTTTAGAAATTTTCCACTCATTTCAAAATTCTACTAATTGTCACAGTTAAAGCTGAGTCACTAATGAGTTCATGAAATTTGACTACTTCAGATTTAGAGAGAAGTGATAATGTGATTTTTTATTTTGAACCAACCTTGAAATCCAGAATTAAAATTTTTCAAAAATTAATTTATTAATTAAATTAATTATTTTCTAGAAATAATATGATAGGAATTTTAAGTCTCTCGAGTCGACGTTGCAGAATGCCATTTGCTGGATTATGAACCGTTTTTATTTTTAATCGATTTTCCTCTCCGGATGAGCTTATCTAACATCATCTGGAGTGTCCACTTTTCAACTGAACTCTTATCGCACTATTTCCTTTTTCACTCTCGGGGGATAATCGTTAAGAGAGTTATGACATATAGCTCGTTACGCATACATAGGTGCGAGCATTAAACAGAAAACTGGTTACATCTCCAAGAATCGCGTGACTCGATAGACGCGAGTTTATCCAAGAATAAATAATTAAATCGATATTTTTCGGACAATTTCTCCCTAGGAATAAGACATCTGAGAGAGGTATTATAAAATAGTTCTTTATGCATATTTAGCAGATGTTTTAACGCTTTCAAGGAAGGGGGATGTATAAGAAAATAGAAGTTTAGTATGCAGAATTATGCGGACATCGCGGTAATAATAAACGTGTTTTTAGATAAATCATTTTTTTACTTAAAGAGGATTTAGACATTTTAATTACCCTCATAAATCGTTATTTTTATCTTGGGTGGATGCGAATTTTTATTAAGGGAATGGGACATAGATTTTAATTCGCTACACTTATATATGTTGCTTTATATACTGGGAATCCTGGAAAATTTCTAGGAGTTTCCCTGAAAATTAGAGTCATTCTGATTGGGGTTTTCTCTGAAATCATTGATTAATTAATAAATTTTTATCAGTGGGGTCCAAGGGGAAACAACTCCTAAAATCGCGGTTCAGCGGAGGTGGATTAGCTTGGATTACCCTGGATGAACCTGGAGTACCTTGGATTACTCGGATTATCCTGAATTACTCCGGATTACTGCGGATTACTGGGGATTACTCGGATTACTCTGGATTACTCAGATTACTCCGGATTACTCGGATTACTCCGGATTACTCGGATTACTCGGATTACTCCGATTACTCCGGATTACTCGGATTACTCCAGATTACTCGGATTACTCCGGATTACTCCAGATTACTCGTATTACTCCGGATTACTCGGATTACTCCGATTTACTTGGATTACTCGGTTTACCTCGGATTACCAGTTCGGATCACCAACTGGTCTGGCGGATTACCAGAGTTGTTTCCCCCTCGGTGGGGTCTAATTAATTTTTCGGAATTACAGCACCACTTTAAGATCCACTAGAGATATAGAATTTAAATAAATATAATTGTTCAAGAGCCTGGTAGGGAAATTTATCATTAGGCATCACATTATCATCTATCGACTTGTCTTCGTAATAGATATAGATGCCCGTTATGCCGTCAATTTTCACGGCGAGACTTCGTTACTTGGCGGCACTGATTTAGTGTAAGGCACAAATTTACGGATCCACCCTTTCTCGCGGCACGACTCGACCCTTTCTCGTTAGCCGCCTACATTATATTACCCATCGAGGGGCATGCATCATTCCCTCTTTATATGAGTATCTGTATCAGCCTGAGAAACATTTGCAGCTCGCATTTATTTCACGTGCTTGCACGTGAACACCGCGCCGTCTTACCTACGTACACCTCTGCACAATAATTATCTTATTGTAGCACGGACACAAACCATTTTTAGTACAGACGTGAACCATATTAATCCAATTTTGGAGCATCTGATGGTTTGTGTCCTTGATAAAATGGAATCACACAGAAGACAACTAATAAATAATAAATTTTTGAATTTTTTCTTAATTATTAAAGGGGAATGAAGAAAATATTAATGTAGGTAACTGTACTCATGTAGGGCAATGCCGTAGCGTGGGCCGCCCCGTGGAGCACCGCGAATTGATGTAGTGCATCCAGGGAACAATGCTTGCGAGCGCTTGCACGCAATAACCAACGATCTCCGGGGCCCACGTGACTTTTTTTCAGAAAAGACCAGCCGCGAGAAGAACGCCGGCCGTAAAACCGTTGGAAAGTTCATTTGCGACGGACAAAACATTTACAGCCGGAACCATCGCGCGCCAGGACGACCCTGGTGCGGCGCATTGTTGTGTTGTACCCCCTTGATGTTATCTGCCTTGACGTTGTCGTGAATTGTAAGACATTGCTTCGACGAGATAAAAAAAACAAAGAGCTAAGAAACGAGAGGAAGAGAGAGAGAGAGAGAGAGAGAGAGGGGGGAAGAGAGAGAGAGAGAGGGAGCAGAAAGACAAGAAATTATAGAAGCAGTATCAAATTTTCAACTTGGACTGTTATTGGAAGTAAACTAAAAACAGAAAGTTTAAAAATTTTGAATCAGTTCTTTATGAAAGTTCTTCTCAAAAGTTTTCCGTGAAAAAATTGACCAATGTTTCCCAATTGGAATTTGAATTCTGATGGGGCTATGGCGAGAATTTTTGGTTTAGAAAAAACTGACAGGTCATCTGTCGGTCTCTAGTGAAGGACATCTTGTCTCTAGGTTGTAAGACGTAACCTAAAAGTTTGTCGGAAATATGAACAGAATTGATAAATTGTGAAGGTTATGAAATCAAAAATTCCTAAAATTCGGTTACGAATAACAATGGGCGCCAGAGTTAATAAAAAAGTGTATCGCAAATATGAACAGAATTGATAAATTGCGGAGGTTATAAAATCGAAAATTCCTAAAATTCGGTTGCGAATAACAATAAGCGCCAGACTTAATGAAAATGTTTATCGCAAATATGAACAGAATTGATAAATTGTGGAGGTCATCATGAAATAAAAGATTCCTAAAATTCGGTTACAAATAATAATGGGCGCCAGACTAAACAAACAAGTTTGTCGAAAATATGAACAGAATTGATAAATTGTGGAGGTTTAGGAATAAAAAATTCCTAAAATTCGGGTACGAATAACAATGGTCGCCAGACTTAACGAAAAAGTTTATTGCAAATATGAACAGAATTGATAAATTGTGGAGATTTTCATGAAATCGATATTCCTAAAATTCGGTTACGAATAACAATTGGCACCAGACCTAACGAAAAAGTTTGTCGAAAATATAAGCAGAATTGATAATAAATTGTGGAGGTTATCTTGAAATCGAAAATTCCTAAAATTTGGTTACGAATAACAAGGGCGTCAGACCTAACGAAAAGGTTGGTCGAAAATATAAACAGAATCGATGAATTGTGGAGGTTATCTGATTTCTAATACTTGATGTGTAATCAAAAATACTCACGAATAAGGAGAGCTTCCACTCTCGGAAAATTCAGGATCCCGTTTCGCTTTTTCTATTCCGCAAAGAGTAACTTAACAGAACTAGCGCTCCTATCGGGAGAATCCTGCAAAATGATTCTTACTCGTTGAGACATAGTGACGTTAGGGGCCTCTATTATCCGGGAATCCACATTCCGCCATTTTGGTTCAGAAAACGTATAAGATAGACAAAGACACACATTTATTTCTCCTTGTCTACTTTATACGTTTTCTGAACCAAAATAGTGGCATGCGTACTCACGGATAATAGAGGGTCCTAGTGAAGTCATCGTCAAGTGGTAATATCACAAGATCTTGTTACATGTCCACCTGTCAACGAATAAGATTCATTTTTCAAGATTTCCCCACTAGGAGCGCTAGTTCTGCTAAGTGACTCTTTTCGAGGTAGAAAAAGTAAAACGGGGGTCAAAATTTTCTATAGCGACCGGCCTAAAGTGAGAGCTCCTTATCCCTTTAGTGCCCATTGTGCCATTTCACTTTTTTCGAGTTTCTAGAATTTTTCTGTAATAAACTTAAAAAAAAATGTTTGTCAAAAATATGAACAGAATTGATAAATTGTGGCGGTTATTTCTGATTGTTAATATTTGCTGTGTAATCAGAAAAACCTGAAATTCGTTTACGATTTGTAATGGGCGCCAGACATAACCAAAAAGTTCGTCGAAAATATGAACAGAGACAATAAATTGTGGAAGAAAAACACGAGTTTCTATTTTAATCTGATCGCACTTAGCCTTGACAACATATAGGGTACATCCTTAATGTCACGTAAACGATTTATTTAATGTAACAAACTAACGTTCGCGCCCGTCACCAGGACACGAGGAGTGCCATCTTGGCCATTATCGCATTCATCCTATGCCTTAGAACCTTTTCTCTTCTGACATTCGACATTTCCAACTAGGTGGGGGCAAAAGTCGTTGGTGTCAATTATTAGAAACAACAGATTGTTTTAGGTTTATGAACAGATTAGCTAAAGGCCAGAGATCTTAGATTAGAATCATGTTCCTACTAGGCATCATATTTTCTCTTCTTTTTTTTAGACAGTCCAACCTTCCTGTTTCTTGTTTTAATATCATATTCCGGCTTTAATTACTATCCTATCCTATTTAAAAGCTTATTTAGTTTTAAAGGTATTCCATAAGATAGGTAATAGTAAATTAATCGAAGTTGAGAAGACCTTCTAGCGTCAGCGGTGGGATTTAATTTTAAAGGTATTCCACAAGATAGCTATTAGTTAATAGTAAATTAATAGAAGTTGAGTAGACGTTCTAGAGTCAGTGGTGGGAGTAAATAAGGTGGGACTATTTCAGTGGTGGGAGTAAAGTAGGCGTGTCCTTCTGGTATAATATTCTAATCTTTACAAGCAGTAGTGCAAAAAATCGCAGAAAGAGAGGTTCAACAAAAGTCAGAGAAGATGATTCAAATCAAGGACAAGAGATTTTTAATGTTATTAACCTTCTCTGAGGCAGCAGTTAAGGGAAGAGTAACGGCTATTTATGTAAACAGAACAAAAGCAGGGATCCTGTACCCCATCGTAACTCTTATTGTTAAAATCTGGTCTGAGAAGAGTAAGAAGATGGAGAGACCTGGCATAGAAGGGTGGAAGAGGTAGGGGAAGATGGAAAGTAGAAAGAGGCAAAGAAAAGGAGTTACGAGAGAGTCGCGGTCCGCTTGACAGTTGAGGTGTCGGGTGGTCGAGCTCGGCATGCTGTCAGCTTGTCAAGCTGTCAGCCCACGCACGTTGGCATCGGAGTTCGTGTGGCTGCGAATTCACCAACACCTTTTGCCGTCTTCGTAGGCTACCAGCTCGAAACACATTGTTCCTCCTATGCTCGTGGAATGACTGCGCACTCCATTCGGCCTTCGCCAACTGTCATTAGTCGTAGACGCGTGTCAATTCTTCGATTCCCTTTTTTTTCAGTGCTTCATTCTCCCTCCCCATTTCTCAGGGTCCTTCTGAACTCTTATCCGTTCCTCTCGTTCCTTCGGCGTCCTTATCTCTTTCAATGCCGGTTTTAACGAGGCTGACTACCTCCTGAAACGGTGCACCTCGCGACAGGTGTTTCCAGATGGTTCGAGGTCGAGAAGAGGATCGAGGAAGGCAAGAGAAAATTAACGTCAACCAGGTTCGAAGGATTTGTCCAATAAGGACTCTGAAACTGTGATTAATTATGTCCACCTCAAGCATCTCTCAACTGATCAAGGAATTCGAATAATGAAGCTGCATTATATTTCAATGGTGTTCTAACTTTTAGATAGTTCGTAGGTCACCTTTCCATAGTGATAAGATCTCGTACAACTATAAGTTTTCACCTTTCCCAGACCCTGAACAATATGGCAGTTGCCTACCGATTAAAACAATTAGAGAAAATCATAAATTGCTTACCTCAAGATCTAACAACTTGAGAGGGAAGATTTACTCAGCGCCGGCAATGCTTTCTCTCTCACGTCTGTGCCTAATTACTGTAGAAATAAGACGTCGTTTTAACGAAACGTTCGCATCGCGTGTCTGTTTATCGGAAAAACATCCTAAACGATTGGATCAAAAGGTCGATAGTAAGTAACGACACGTACCAGTTGATTAGACCGAGTTGGAGGCAAGTTCGTGCTTAGTTAGACATCTTATTGCATTCGACTCCTGAAGGAAGCGTTATATAGTCACTCGACAGTTGGAAAACCACCTCGACACTCGTACGGTAGTCAACTAAAGTATCAGGTGCGTAGGATCATCTTTAAAATCTTGGTGACTATCCTTTCTTCCATTCTAATGATAGAGATATCTTTCGTTCCTTATCATTTCCTGGAATGCAGCATAGAATGTTGAAAATACTGACCAATTAAGATTAGAATTCAAAATTTATTTCACAGAATGCATTTCTAATGGAATTTTAAGGCTGCTGCTCATTTCCTTATTTTATAAGATCGGTATCTAAAAATTTTACCAAGCTTTTATTTGAATTGTATCATTCATTGGAAAAAACAAGAAGCTGATCTTATCTTTTGATCATTTTCAGGTATCGTCTGCTTTTCTTAAAGGCCGAGGATATTATTATGGAATTTTCTGTATAACTACAGCACAAAGGGGGGACAGGCTATTCTTACCGCATACTCTGTAAAAATAGTCTCGGCCCATACTATTATTGTAATAGTAAGAGAGGGGCTTCCTAATAAGGCTAAATAGTTTAATAAACCACTGATGAAAAAAGCACGCCAAAGGTCCATTAAAACAGACGCAAATTTTGGGGGTCATCACTGGTTTTTAATATTTGCAATGAAATCAGACATTCCTATAATTCGGTCACGAATAATACTGGGTGCAAGATTTAACCAAAAATATTGTTGAAAATTTGAACAGAATCGATAAATTGTGGAGGTTCTGACCTAATCAAAAATTCCTAAAATTCGTTTACGAATAATAAATACCAAACCGAACCTTAACATTTATCGAAAATATGAACATAATCAACAAATTGTGGATGTTATCACTCATTTCTAATATTCGCGATGTAATTATAATTTCCTAAAATTTGGTTACGAATAATAGTGGATATTCCTATAATTCGGTCACGAATAATACTGGGTGCAAGATTTAACCAAAAATATTGTTGAAAATTTGAACAGAATCGATAAATTGTGGAGGTTCTGACCTAATCAAAAATTCCTAAAATTCGTTTACGAATAATAAATACCAAACCGAACCTTAACATTTATCGAAAATATGAACATAATCAACAAATTGTGGATGTTATCACTCATTTCTAATATTCGCGATGTAATTATAATTTCCTAAAATTTGGTTACGAATAATAGTGGACGCCAGACGTAACCAAGAAGTTTGTCAAAAATATGAACAGAATCAATAAATTGTGGATGTTATTACTCAGTTTTAATATCTGCGATATAATTATAAATTCTTAAAATTAATTTTGGAATAATAATGGGCGCCAGATACGTAACCAAAAAGTGTGTCGAAAATATGAGCAGAATCGATAAATTGTGGAGGTTATGACTTAATCCAAAATTCCTAAAATTCGTTTACGAATAATAAATGCCAGACCGAACCTAAAAGTTTGTGGAAAATATGCACAGAAACAATAAATTGTGGATGTTATCACTCATTTTTAATATTTGCGATGTAATTATAAATTCCTAAAATTCGGTAACAAATAACAATGGGCGCCATATGTAACCAAAAAGTTTGTCGAAAATATGAACAGAATCGATAAATTGTGGAGGTTATTTCTGATTTTTTATATTTGCTAGGTAATCAGAAATACCTTAAATCCGTTTACGAATACTAATAGGCGTCAGATGTAACCAAAAAGTTTGTTGAAAATATGAACAGAATTAATAAATTGTGGAGGTTAACCTCTGATTTTTTGTAGTTGCTTTGTAAAGGACCATACATAAATTACGTAACAAACAATGAAATAAATATGACAGAGATAGAAATATAAATATTGAAAGCTTAAGAGCCATTGATATATGAAATTTATTCTCTTTTTTTTGTATGTAATTTGAATATAGTCCCTAATTAGAAATTCCTTAACATCGTTTACGAATAATGGGCGCCAGATATAACTGAAAAGTTTGTCGAAAATATGAACAGAATCGATAAATTGTGGAGGTTATGTCTATAACTGAAAAGTTTGTCGAAAATATGAACAGAATCGATAAATTGTCGAGGTTATCTCTGGTTTTTTAATTTGCTGTGTAATCAAAAATACCTTAAATTCATTTACGAATATTAATGCGCGTCAGATGTAACCAAAAAGTTTGTTGAAAATATGAACAGAATTGATAAATTGTGGAGGTTAACCTCTGATTTTTTATATTTGCTGTGTAATCAGATATACCTTAAGGCTTCGTAAGATTTATTGTTGTCTTTTAATAATGCGAACAGCGACAATAAATGGTCTGTTCAATAAATAATCTAAAACAATAAATTGTTTGTTCAAAACCCTATGATAATCTGAACTTTGCTCCATTCCAATAGCTAAACAAAAAACCCGAACAAGTTCCAAAAGTTATCAATCCTTACTGATAATACTGGCGCTGCTTTACTGATCGATCATCAACTCTGCTACTGGATTTCTCTAAAGCTTAAATGATTAGGTGATAAGTGGAATAAATCAATTACCCCAGAGTGGTGTTAGAACTCCGGTTATCAGCAAAATCCAAGATGGTGTTTCACTCCAGTGGCTAGTTTGCATCTGTCAATGTAACACATGTACCAGTCGTGAATGTACGAGACCAGTCAGAAGGTTGGCAGCCTTCGCAAGCATCTCACGAATGATAAAAATACAGTATGTGTATCGAGACACAAACTTCATAAGGTGTATTATGCAGCTATCGGCTGCTTCATCAGTAATGCAGTTTCACTTTTCCACACGAGTAGCTTTCCAGAGGAAATGAATAATCTCCTGACTTAAACACGATTCGTTTTCTTCATGCAGGTTGCACAAAACGAGATCACGGAATAATTTATATTTGACTTTATTTGCTTTTCCGTAATGAGAGATTGAAGCTGTCTAAAGTGAAGACAAGTTTTATCAGCTTTAATCGAGAATGGAAAAAATAAGTTTTCAATGTTTCTATGCCACAACGAAACGATTAACTTTCCCAAGAAGGTCTTAACTTTTCTGATCCTTGCGCCTCATATTCGTGAAAACCTCTTGACCGCGCGGAGAAAATCACTATAATTTACTCCAAATGCGCTTTGCGGTGAAAGCTCGCGATAATTTAGTAGCTAAGCGTTGAAGGTCAACGGTCGAGCACCTGTTCTCTAAAGTCCTGGGTCAAGGTACGTCTAGGCTGTTGGGAGGCCGTTACTCTCTTGTATCTTCTTGTAAGTAATCTCTCCCACTCTTCTTCTCTATCAACACAGAAACGGTCGCGTAAACCACCTACGTATCTCCAATGATCTTGTTTCCCCTCATGTGCGTGCGAAGGGCGCACCTTCGTGTGAGTATGAAATATGTGAATCTAACTTTGTTGTTCTTTGACTCTTGCTTGTCTGTTCTTGAGGTTATTTCATAATTCATCATTAAGAAAAAATCGGCGAAAGCCTACACCATGTGACATTTGGAGGTTATGTTCACGATAAACGAAGCCGGCCGGCTGAAGAGACAAAATTATTCTCTTTCTTCGTCGTTCGCAATAGTAAACCGCTATGCGCATGCTTGAAATGGACGACGCTCATTGGCTGCGGTTCGCGCCTTGATTTTAAAATAGGAAAAATTAAGATTTGAAAAATGTTTAATAGATAATATATTTTCTTTACGGAAAATGAAAAAAATGACTCAGGTTTTTAAATTCATTACATGTTTGGACGACTAAGAACCATTTGTAATCGAAAAATTAATTTTCTGAACAGTGCCAAAGTCTGGAGCTCTTTTACAGGGTACTCTTTCTCACTGATTATATAATTAGTTTTTGTGTGGGATGACTCTTTGAGAAGTGTGAATTCCTATTCGAAGAAATAAATTCATTGTAATTTTTCAGTGCATGTTTTCTTTTAAGGAAAAATATTTGTTTCCTGTGATTCTAAAGCAAGCATTAATAAATAATTTCATGAATATAATTTATTTAAAAAACTGAGTCATTTTTCTCATTGCCTGCGGAAAAATATATTATATATTAAAAGTTCTTCGAAAAATAATTTTCCTTACTTTAAAATGAAAGCGCGAACCGCGTACAATGAGCGAAGACCATTTCAAGCATGCGCAGAGCTAGACGGAACTTCTATTATCAGTGGCGTCAACATACGGTCCTTATACGAACTATATCAAAAGTCGTCTCTACCTTTCTATGTTGAGTGATCTCATCTGCCCACGTTGTTATTATTCAACAACCTCCACAATTTATCAATTCTGTTCATATTTTCGACAAACTATTAGGTTCCGTCTGGCGCCCATTATTCGCAAACGAATTTAGGGGTTTTTAGAACTTAGTAAATATTAAAAATAAGTGATAACCTCCACAATTTATCGATTCTGTTCATATTTTCGACAAACCTTTTGGTTACGTCTGGCTCCCATTAATTCGTAAACGAATTTGAGGAATTTCTGGTTTCATTGAAAATAATAAATCAGTGATAACCTCCAAAATTTTTTGACTCTGGTTTCATGGACTATTTATTTTCGAGCTGGAAGGTAAGCAAATTTTTGAAACTAGTTCCATTATTTTAGAGTGTACATTATTTTAGAGTATTTTAGAGTGTCTTTGTAAAACATTTCCAACTTAAATTATCTCTTGTGAAAAGTTGGTAAAATGCAGATAGATTCATACTCGGAGCTGTCAGCAAATAAATTCAACTGTCAACAAATAAACCCATTCAATAAACATTGAATGGGGACTTCGATAATATAACACTAACTCAAAGATAAATTAAAAATCGAATCGGGTTTTAATTTGTTATAACTTTTGTTATTTCCACATTTAATTTGTTAGCTCGAACAACTTTTAAACATGATTGTATTTGACTCTTGTTCTTCCTCCGTGCCAGAATCGATCGATAAAGTTTGTCGCTGTTGTATATCCAGAGGATTCTCTTAGTGTTCCTGACCTTTCGATTTATCGTGTAACCGAGATCGTGGGATTTGGAGAATTTACTGCCATGGGACAAACATTACCAACTACCGTTGACGCCTATTAATTAAACATAAATTTCATATCTAATTCACCATCTTGCTTCGACATTATATAAAAACAATGGCTTACACAGTTGCGTACTGTGGAACTTTTAACTTCCCATGGATATCGATTTCAAACGCCACTATTGCAGGAATCCACGATTCTAATCGCTGTCTCTAATAAGACAAAATTCATGATACTGTTCATTAATTTATGTATACCATCGGTAAGACCTATCCTTTTTTGACATGCTTTTATTAACTGAAAGTAAATTTAGAAAGAAATAAGTTTTGTTGACGTAAAAAATATCTCAACATTTTTCGGCAAGATAATTAATAATTAATTGTGATCTTATGCATCAGTTCAGTCGAATCAGATATACATTGACGCGTCCATAATTAATTACTTCCATATAAGATACGGTTCCATCGATCCATCAACTAAATGGGAAAATTAATTAGCTCAAAAAGATTTCCTCGTGATAAGATAATCCAACGATCAATTTGTTCCTTTCTTCCGGATTCAATATCGCTTAATTTTTTACACTCTTTTACCCTATTTTCGAGTAATATTGAATACAAAAAATTAATTTTATTTGCTAAATTTAGTATAAATCGTACTATTAATGTCCAATTTATTTCTTATTACAACCTCTTCTTGCTGGGCTGAAAGAGTGATTATAATTTTGTAATTTTTATATTCCGTCAAGTCTTCAGAAATCGGTAAATTTTATTGGTGTAAAATAAATTAAATTATGGCTATTCTGAGAGTGCGGCCGATAATCTTTATTCGGAAGCCGCACACGCGATCGCACGGAGCCAATTTGTAGACCCGCGTGCTTCAAGGTTCGCACGTGTGCATCACGATTGGAACACATACCGTGCACCATAACCGATCTCATACATACACTTTCACAAAATTTACACCGACGAAAGTAGATGCACAATACATCTCTGGACAGAGTCGTTGTAGTCCCGGAGTTCACGAATGCGTTATATTCTCAATATCCCATATATCCACGTACAAGACATGCCTTCCATTTTAAATATACCGTCGTGTAATTCGTAATAAATTACGTATAAATGCAATGTACTTTTTGTGGTACCAGCGCGCATTCGCGATCCCATTATTCCCTCACCCACACACTCTCGATTTACTGTGGGAAAGTGTCAAGCTTTTCTTGAAGAAAAGTGCCAAGAAAAGAGTTTTATTAAACCGAAATTGTTGCGACGATCCGTGCAGAAATTTTACCGTGGTCCTGGAGAAGGCCGAACCGGGTCCAGATCGGGGAATCTATTCTGGACCCAAATTTTCTTTTTAAAATAATGGAGCTATAAAAAAGATGCCTTAGTTTTCAGGCTTATTCTACAGAAAATTTTTTAGCTATAAGACGCCGTAATTGTGGGATACCACAATAATTAGTGACGGATTTGTTTTAAAAGGCATCTTAGCTTCTAGAAGAATTGGAGTTTGGATAAACTAAAAAAATTGAAGAGATTTTAAGATAAGTTAGCATTGGGTTGGTTTTGTGTTTACTTGTTTAGGAACCTAAATTGTGAAGTATTTAAAGGGCGGCGTCTTAATAACAGAGCGTCTACTCCAATTTGCACTGGGCGTCTGTAAACATGACAGTTCTGAATAGCATCAGTCTTCAGGTGCGTTATTTTTTTTTAAATAATAGAGCTTTAAATAAAAGCATCTTAGTTTTCATGATTTTTTTTCTGAAACCTTAATGTTAGATTGTTTTAGAGTTTTTTATGTAGCGATTTTAAGGCTTATATGAAAGTCACATTTGAATTTTGAGGAGCGGTAGTATTCGATCGCTAGAGATTGGCTGCTTTATACAAAAAGTTACAAAGTGGTAAGTCTTATAGGGATTCCGACAGAAATCTGCATCTGAAAGGCAAGATTGTGTTTTATGTTTCCAATAATTAATGCTGGATGAACAACGATTATTGCCGCTTGGAAGGAAAATTACAGCGCGGTAAATGGTAATTATTGCCCGGGCAACTAGGAATTATAGTACATTGATTTAGCGTAATGCTTTATTGATACTTTGCAAGTTAATAGCTTCCCCGCTACTATAGTGTCTATTCCTTTCCTTTCTTCCATAAAGGTTTGTTAAGCCAATCAGCTCGATGTTAAAACAAATACAGCGTGATTTATGACTGATATTTTCAACGCTTGATAAGTTTATTCCCTGGTCGGATAAATTGAAAATCTCAACGTTCGTTCCGGCTTTGAGCAACTGTTATACAAATTCCAGCGATAAATATTTTCACACTCTTTACAATTTTTATATTTATTTTAAAAACTTTTCACCTGCTTGTTTATTCTTACTTTTATTTTCCACGGATTCTCTCTGAAAAAGTTCCAAAACACCTCAGGAATTTCTGCAAACCCGTGTATAATATTCTTCCTGCTTCTGTTAGCTTTCTTCCTCACAAGGTTCGCGTGTCGCTAAGATTTTGCAGCTTTCATTCATTTTTTTACTTTTTTTTAAAACTTCGATGAGTGCCTTCTTTTGACAGAAAGTGCTGTGCGAGGGACCAAAAGGGAAAGATAAAAAAAGAAAGAAAAGGAAAGAGCGTCTGTTGGTTTATGTGTAATTCTTCTTCTTCTCCTTCTTTCTCCCCGTTCCCTTCTTCTCTCTAGCTTCGCGTGACTCGTGGAATCAGTAAAATTTTTTAAAATCCTTTTTTTAGCTCATGGTAGTACCTCTTTTTCGGTACAAAGTCGATTCTACTCGACACTTGATGGCGGAAGTATAAATCTCTATCGAGTGTCGTATATTATGTTTGCGTTAAGAATCGCTTCGGAATCTGATTTCTTTGCGATTAAAAACAAATCGAGAGTATGACAAATGCTGGTACACAGCGCGTACGCACGAAAGTGCTTCGAATCGTAAAGTAAAAGGATCTTGGTGGACACAGCTGATATCCGAAGTTGGCTAGCAGCAGGGGTGCAATTAATCGTCGTAAGCAATCGACTCTTATGAAGTCCCCCTGCACGTGCTTTCGACAAGGGACCCGTTGAACAATTTAAAATAGTATTCGTTGATAATATTTATTAGTGAATAATTTTTCTTCTGAAACTATAGGCTGCCAACTGATCCCCATAAAGATTTACAAAAATGATTAACATTAAAAAGAATTATTAGTTATTCCGTCTGAAAGTTTATTAAATACCAAGGGAGTCCGCCCCTTGCAGAATGGATTTTGATAATTTGTAAGTGACATATTGATAAAACTAAACAGAGCCCCAATTAACCTAAAAAAGCAGGTATTCTCTTTAAAAATTTGTCTAATTATTTAGATGCTTTTTCATTTTCGTGTCGTTTGATTCTAGGTGGAACTAAATCTGATGATTTTGAATACAGATACTACAGAAACTAGGCACAGCCCGACTAAACTTGAAACAAATGATTACATTTTGGATACCAGGGTCTGTACTAAAGATTAAGGCTTCAATTATTAAATTAATTTAGAATTTGAATTTAATCTTGAGACAGAATAGTATAAATTTTATATTGTATTCAGTTTCTAAATTGGTTCTAACAAGGCCTGGTGTGGTTTAGTTCAATTTTATTGCAGTTTTAAATATTAGCGGTTTAAGTGTAGTTTTAAAAATTGTATTTGAACCATGTTCATATACAACTTTAGATTGTAAAGTAGTAACTTGATTCAAATTAGGCCTCCTGTATAGATCCACACTAGAACTCGAATGGAGCCGTGTCTACTGTTTAACCTAGCTATAAATATTGTATATAAACCATGACAATAAATATGGTAGCAAATTTAAATTAGTCAGTCTGTGCAGTGACACACTAGCGCCCGAATAGAGCCAAGTTAAATGTTTTACACCATTTTAAATATTGTAATAGAACTATGAGACAGTTTAAGTTTAGGCAGTTTTAGTTTCAAGTTTTATTTCCTAACTTTAGAAAGAATTAAATGAGGCAATCTGTGCAGTGCCTCATTAGCACCCGATTAGATCGAAGCTTCTGTTTAGCTTCTGTTTTTAAATGCTGAAATTGTGTCCAATTTTGATTCTAATTATATATAGAAGCTTATCTTATCTTTTGCTCGTTTTCCGTTATGGTCTGTTTTTCTTAAACAATGATGGTAGCCTCAGCTTCAAATCATCGAAATTGTCTTACAATTTGGATTTATTCGTTATTATTTCTGATAAATAATCCAGTAAAACAGAGATAATTTTTGGAGGTTATAACTGATTCTTAATATTTGCAATGTAATCAAAAATTCCTAGCATTCGTTTACAAGTAAAAACGGGCGGTACAAGTAACCAAAAAGTTTGTCGAAAATATGAACAGAATCGATAAATTGTGGAGGTTAGTACTTAGTTAAAAATTCCTTTACGAATAATGGGTGCCAGATTGAACCTAGAAGTTTATCGAAAATATGAACAGAATTAATAAATTGTGGAGGTTTTCTCTGACTTCTAATATTTTCTGGGTAATATAACCCAAAATACCTTAAATTCGTTTAGGAATAATAATGGGCGCCATTCGTAACCGAAAAGTTTGTGGAAAATATGAACAGAATCGATAAACTGTGGAGGTTAGGACTTAGTTAAAAATTCCTTTACGAATAATGGGTGCCAGATTGAACCTAGAAGTTTATCGAAAATATGAACAGAATTAATAAATTGTGGAGGTTTTCTCTGACTTCTAATATTTTCTGGGTAATATAACCCAAAATACCTTAAATTCGTTTAGGAATAATAATGGGCGCCATTCGTAACCGAAAAGTTTGTGGAAAATATGAACAGAATCGATAAACTGTGGAGGTTAGTACTTTGTCAAAAATTCCTTTACGAATAATGTGTTTCAGATCGAATCAAAAGTTTGTCGAAAATATGAACAGAAATGATAAATTGAGGAGGTTATCATGAAATCGAAAATTACGAAAATCCGTTTACAAATAATAATGGGCGCCAGATGTAACCAAAAAGTTTGTTGAAAATATGAACAGAATTTATAAATTGTGGAGGTTAGTACTTAGTTAAAAATTCCTTTACGAATAATGGGTGCCAGATCGAACCTAAAAGTTTATCGAAAATATGAACAGAATTGATAAATTGTGGAGGATATCATAAAATCGAAAATTCCTAAAATTCGTTTACAAATAATAATGGGCGTCAGAAGTAACCAAAAATTTTGGCGAAAAATATGAACAGAATCGATAAATTTTGGAGGTTTTCTCTAATTTCTAATACTTGCTGGGTAATCGGAGATACCGTAAATTCGTTTACGAATAATAATGGGCGCCAGACGTAACCAAAAAGTTTGTAGAAAATATGAACAGAATCGATAAATTCTGGAGGTTAGTACTTAGTCAAAAATTCCTTTAGGAATAATGGGTGCCAGATCGAACCTAAAAGTTTGTCGAAAATATGAACAGAATCGATAAATTCTGGAGGTTAGTAATTAGTCAAAAATTTCTTTACGAATAGTGGGTGCCAGAACGAACCTAAAAGTTTATCGAAAA
This sequence comes from Euceroptres primus, assembly GCA_037177015.1. Classification (NCBI taxonomy): domain Eukaryota; kingdom Metazoa; phylum Arthropoda; class Insecta; order Hymenoptera; family Figitidae; genus Euceroptres; species Euceroptres primus. The sequence goes on along the minus strand of JBAGKK010000475.1, from coordinate 445,195 downwards.
TATGAACAGAATTGATATATTGTGGAGTTTGTCATGAAATCGAAAATTGCTCAAATTCGTTTACAAATAATAACGGGCGCAAGATCTACCCAAAAAGTGTGTGGAAAATATGAACAGAATTTATAAGTTGTGGAGGTTTTCTCTGATTTATAATATTTGTTGGGTAATCAGAAATACCCTAAATTCATTTACGAATAATAATGGGCGCCAGACGTAACCAAAAACTTTGTCGAAAATATGAACAGAATCAATAAATTGTGGAGGTTAGTACTGAGTCAAAAATTCCTTTACGAATAATGGGTGCCAGATTGACCCTAAAAGTTTATTGAAAATATGAACAGAATTGATAAATTGTGGAGGGTATCATAAAACCGAAAATTTCTAAAATTCATTTACGAATAATAATGGGCGCCAGATGTAACCAAAAAGTTTGTTGAAACTATGAACAGAATTTATAAATTGTGGAGGTTTTCTCTGATTTCTAATATTTGTTGGGTAATCAGAAGTACCGTTAATTTTTTAACGAATAATAATGGGCGCCAGACGTAACCGAAAAGTTTGTCGAAAATATGAACAGAATCGAGAAATTGTGGAGATAATCTCTGATTCTTGATATTTGTTGTGTAATAAAAAATTGTTCGTTTACGAAAAATAGATTTTCCAACAATCAACAGCAGTGCAAGATCAAATTGTAGTTACATATATCTTAGTCCTTTTGTCACTATGATATTATGAATAAATTCTTCTACATTCCGATTGGGATTGTCCAATTTTGATTTTAATCATATCTTAGAACTGAGGCAGTCGTAGCAGAGCCTGACTAGAACCCGATCTACATTTCTGCATAAATATCAGAGTAAATATTTTACAACCTTGAAAGTTTCGTTAATTTTTAAACAGAATTAAAATAGCAATACAGTGCTTTTAATTAAATTGATAACTCGTTGTCAAGAAAAATTATGGTTGTCGTTATATCGGACTCACGGTAGAACAACAAGAATCGCAATTAGATAAATAGACGAGAGTTTCTCCCGAGACAAAAACCCCCCATTTGCATACAAATCCGAGATGCACGCTCTCAGATCGAATCTCCCTAAATCGTTACAGCGACACGTCTCTTCTCTTTCCTGCAGGTTCCATTCCCCTGAAAGTTAATTAAGGGAAAAAATCCATCGACAAGATAGACGTTAATCAAGCGCGAAGTTCGATCCGGTAAATAAAAGGATTTAATGCATATGATATGTAAAGTGGTAATGGGCCTCGCTCAGGTTGGAGCCTAACACAGGTTGGAGCCTGCGAACGGGTGGAGATGTTGCAGAGACGGTGTTGGATGGGGAAAGGGTGGCAGGAGAGATGAGAACTTTGTGTGTGTGGGGGGAGGTGGCACAAAACGCCGTCGGGATGAGGACCAGCCGCCACTGCTTGCGTGTCGGGGCTTAATGAATGCAAACCACGATCCGGAGGCAGCCAGCTCGACCTGTTGTTTTCCAGTCCAGATAGCCTATAATTTTTATTGTCACGGGAGAAATAGCAGCCTGATGGAGGCACGGCTTATCGCGGTCCTCGTTTTGCGTCCCAGTACCGTGTTCCTTGCGTTTTGTTGCCTTCGCTTCATCTCTTCTTCTTTTATCTTTTTTTTATTCTTAGTTCCCGTCCTTTGTCTTGACCAGGGGCGGAACTCATTCCAGCCTTTCGAGTAATACGCCCTTTGACCCTTTTCTCCTTCCAGAAACAAAAATTAAAGAATTTATGATCGGGTTGCTTCAATTTGGGCGCTGATTGGATTATGGTTTGGCTTCCTGGTTTGAGAGGTTTGTTAGTGTTAGGATGATAGTTATAAAATACTTTTGGATGGGTATTTTAAGATCTGAGGGTGTGCCTATTTTACCGGATTGTGGTTCTGTCAGGTTTTTCTTAAAAGTTGTAATTTCAGAGAGTGCTGCTCGGTCCTATAGGGCCGAGGTTAATCCACTCTCGAGGTTCATTCTAGCAAAAACTTAAGTTAAACATAACAGTTAGTACATTCGGGGGCTTAAAATGGGCCTTATGGAATCGACTCAAAGGGGGCAAAAAAAATCGGGGCCTTAAAATGGGCCTTTTGGAATTGGCACAAATTGGGGCCAAAATAGGCGCCTTAAAACAGGCCTTCTAGAATCAAGACAAAGGGGGGATTTATTTTGGGGTTTAAAATAGGTTTTCTGGAATCAGGAGAAAGGGGACTTAAAATAGGTCTCCTGAAATCAGGACAAAGAGGACCTAAAATGGGTCTTTGGAATCCAGAAAAAGGGGGCATTAATTTGGGGTTTAAGAAAGGCCTTCTGGAATCAAAGTAAAAGATGCGTTTATTCGGGGACTTAAACTGGCCTTCTAAAATTAAAATAGGATTTCTAGAATCGGCATATCGGATTCGGGGCCTTAAAACTGGGTCTTCTGGAATAAAGACAAAGGGGGCAATTATTTTGGGGTTTAAAATAGGTCTTCTGGAATCAGGACAAAGGGGACTTAAAATAGGTCTCCTGGAATCAGGACAAAGAGGACTTAAAATAGGTCTTTGGAATCCAGAAAAAGGGGGCATTAATTTTAGGATTAAAAAAAGGCTTTCTGGAATCAAAATAAAAGGTGGGTTTATTCGGGGACTTAAAACAGGTCTTCTAAAATTAAAATAGGATTTCTTGAATCGGTACATAGGGTTCGGGACTTAAAAATGGGCCTGACAAAAGACGAATTTACTTTGGGGTTTAAAAAAGAGACTCAAAATAGGTCTCTGGAATTTAAAAAAAGGGGGCACTAATTTTGGGGTTTAAAAAAGGCCTTCTGACATCAAAATAAAAGGTGTGTATTCGGGAATCAACAAAAAGAGGGCCTATACTTTTTTTCGGGGCCTTAAAATGGGCCTTATGGAATCGACATAAAGGGGCCGAATAATTCGGGACCTTAAAATGGGTCTTATGGAATTGACACAAATTGGGGCAAAAATCGGGGCCTTCAAATGGGCCTTCTGGTATCAGGACAAAGGGGGCACCTTTCTAGGATTTAAAATAGGTCTTTTGGAATCGAGAAAAAGGGACATTAATTTTGGGGCTTAAAATAGGCCTTCTGGAGTCAAGATAAACGGGGAATTTATTAAGGGAATTAAAATAAACCTTCTGAAATTAAAATAGGATTTCTGAAATTAAAATAGGATTTCTGACATTAAAATAGGACTTCTGAAATTAAAAAAGGATTTCCGAAAATAAAATAGGACTTCTGGAATCTACAAAAAGAGGGCCTTTTTTCGAAAATATAATTGATAATCATATTAGATTTAATTCGAAAGTTTATTTCATCTGAGGAAGAATAGATTTTGGATGGGTATTTTAAGCACTGAGGGTGTGTCGAGTTTACCTTACCGGGGTCCTGTCTAGTTTTCCTTTAAAACTCTAATTTAATAGCGATGATTAGTTTGCTAATGGCAAATAACTTTTTTCGGTTTGTGGAAAACTTGCTTCAAACTAGCTGCAAACTAGCTGTAATTTATTACGACAATCACGGATAAAATTTACAATCTAAAAAAAGGGAAGCAACACCTGTTTCAAATGGTTTGAAGGTCCTTCTCACTCAGTGAAAAAGACATCATAAAAACCCATAAAAAATTGAATATTGCAGAAAAAGAAGGATAACCATAAACGCGTTAACGAAGCCCTTTTGCTTCGCGCTTTCAGCATTAATGATTTTGCCAACTTGAAGACGCATAACTATGTCTACAGGTATATCTACGGACGTCCCATACATATTCGTAAATTTCCGTATACCTACATACGCTACACGTGTGTCCAGGTTGTGGTGTAAACGCGTTTTCAACTCGATGTATACTGGGAAAGATTCCACATCTGCCGCAGCGGGGTGCCTTGCTAAATAATGCAATAACACAAGAATTATGGCAACTTAATGATACTTTATGTATAATTATGTGACTGCACTACGAACCTTACGGACACAATGCCCACTGGAATATGAATACACTTATACCAAGAAAAGTCTCATGGATTTAAAAATAAAAATATTGATTAAAAAAATATCTGTTTCTGTTGAAACTTTTTCTTTGAGACCATCGAAGTTAAGTAGCCAGTGGAGGGTTAGAGAATGGATGGGAGTCGCTATTTACTCTAGTTTTTTTTTCTGAATATAAAATGTCAGTGCATTCTTTCTTCCGTTTTGACCTTTGGTTAATACCAAGAAAAGTCTCATGGATTTAAAAATAAAAATATTGATTAAGCAAAATATCTGATTCTGTTGAAACTTTTTCGTTGAGATCATCGAAGTTAAGTAGCCAGTGGAGGGTTAGAGAACGGATGGGAGTCGCTATTTACTCTAGTTTTTTTTTCTTAATATCAAATGTCAGTGCATTCTTTCTTCAATTTTGACCTTTAGAAAGTGACGTAAGAAGTTTTCGGTATTAATCCATTAAGGACCAAATGGTCACTTTTTTAATACTTCTTTCAACAGCTTTATTCACTATGAAATCGGTCCTGAAAAAGTCGAGATTAGTAACTTCTAACGTAAAACTGTCTGAACTTTCGATTCTTGCAGTCAGAATTATGCAAAAATGCAAATTAAAAAAAGTCAGTTTTCATATAAAACTAATACCTCATATGATGATGAGAATGTAAAAATTTATATTTGTTTATTTAAGAAAAAATACGAAATTTTGCAGGAAATTTTTTTTGTGTTTTATATTTTCGCATCGAAACCGTGTTTCTTCAATTAGTAAATTTTTCGCGTTATTGAACCCTTATCTTCAATTTGGAAGGGTAGGTTTTTTAAAATTCAAGATGGCAGCATCCAATACGGCAGTTAAAAGCCAAATTTTTTTTCTTAGTTCTATATTTTTGAAGTCAACAATTTGTCTGTGCTAAATTTTTATGAAAATTTGTACATAGGGTCAATTCTTTTGTTGGTTATGATGCAGTTTCACGCACATTTTTCGAAATAACTTTTTTTGGTTATTTTTTTGGATCTTCGAGATTTAGTTTATTCAATGGCACTAAAAAACCCTTTCAAATGAGCATTTAACTAAAAAAAAATTTTTCATAGAAGCTGAGAAATTAAAATTTCAAAAGCGTTGGATCGTTACACGTTTTCGGTGAAAACGTGTAACGTTCCAAAGCTTTTTAAATTGCAATTTATCGGCTTTTATTGAAAAATTTTTTTCAGCTGAATGCTCATTTTGAAGAGTTTTTTCGTGCCTTCGAATAAACTAAAACCGGAATATCCAAAAAATAACCAAAAAAAGTTATTTCGAAAAATGTGTGTGAAACTGT
>JBAGKK010000475.1:413255-423318 GCA_037177015.1 Euceroptres primus | reverse complement strand
GACGCGTGGCGGTCTCGGGTAGATGAGGCAATGAACTTTCGAGTTCCAAATGCTGATAAATAATAATAATAATATAATAATTGTTGCAGTCTGAAACAATTATATTAACTTTCAGAAGATGTATAAAATTGTACCTACAATCACTGATGGTAATACGAACTAAATGATCGTTTCTCTTAATTAATAAGTTAAGTACACAATATACTTCCCGTTAAATACATAAAAAAGTATTACCTAATAAAACAATCGGATTTTCTTCGGAGATAAATCATCAATGTCCGAGTTTCTCCTGTCTCCGTAGGAGGTAGGGAAATAATAATGTGCCCGCTCCTCTCTCCTCATCTCCTTCGTCATTCCGGACATAATTGATTAGAGATGCTTGCTCTGTTCTAAGTTGTAGATGGGACTTTCTAAAGCCTTTCTAAATTACAAGAAAGAGGATGATATACCTTAATTGTCGAGTTCTCAACAAAAAAGAAGAAGCCTCGAAGTCACACGTGTCGAAAGGGAAATTTTTATCATCTCTACGTCCTTAATATAACCGTTATGCAATATGCTTTATTGAATCTTACCTTGGATGACAACACAAATCTTTAGATAGATTCCTAATAAAATCAAAAATAATTTCAACCAGTCTTGTAATTAGATTCGTTGTTTGCTGCGTACTTTTCTTAATTTCTATAAAAAAGTTGTGACTGTCAAAATTTATTTTTCGTTAATTATGTTAGACGGGAAGTTTATCAACCTTATTCTTCCCTTATATTTTTCTCTTCTCAGAAAAAAAAGCGGGAAGTCATTTCGATGAGGAAATGAAACGACTAATTGCATTACACAAAAATAAGTAAGAATAAGAAATAAATGTATATAAAGAAAAAAGAAAAGTTCAAGGCCCCTAATATGAAGAGAGGCTTGTGTACAAGATAAAAGTTTCAACATCAATTCCCTAAAATAACTCTAACTTTATCAGAAGAATATTTTATGTACTTTGAGTGGATATATTTTATGTGGACACATTGGACAATGATACTAATTTCCATTCAGATAATCCCTTGAATCCGTTCTTGAGTCCAGGCTTGAGAAAAGTAGTACAATTAGAATCAAACGAGCGTTTTTAAGTTGGTTATAATAAATGACATGAGATTCGAAAAAGTGAAAACTTTGTGAAAAATGAGGCGCGAGATTATAGAAGTGAAAATGGATGTCTGCAGATAACGATATATTAGAGATTAGAAAAAGAGATTTCTTCATACAACTTTATGTGTCACAAGAGAAGTTTATTTTTATTGTGAATTAATTTAATGGAATAGCGATTTTTATTTTTAGACCAGAGGTATCAAATTTGTTAAAGAATAATTACTTTACTCGTCTAGTTTATCAGCTCACTTAACCTTTTAACATTTATGAACCTTGGGCAGTTCTCTTAACCTAGTTTATTATGTCTATGGTCTATTGGAAGGAAGTCTTAGTTCTTTATACTCTGTCCTCGTTGGACTAAATTAGAAAGAACTTTTTTTCGATTGTAATTATAAAACACAATATTTTCTGGGACTTGTTTCTATTGTAATTATCAAAAAATATATTTACTGGACCTCTTGCTTTGCAAGAGAAGGACTTTGCGTCAACCACAATGCTATAAAACCACAATGTTATAAAATGCTTTATGCTAAATAATATTTTTGATAACTGGAAGTATACCAAGAAGGAGAAGAAAGGAATTTTCAGACCATCAACAGCAGATTTTTTATCTCGATCGGGTTTATAGAAAGTGAAGTTAGTTCTAATATCAAGCTGAACTGCAGTTCAAGTTGACATAAAACAAAAATGAACTCATGTTTTTTTTCTGTTAATTCAGCTCAGACAACCACTTTCTTTTAAACTACTCCATTCTCTGTAAGGTTTTTTTTTTGTATTGCAAAATAATTTTTGTTTTCCGGCAGACGATCAAATGTCTCTTTAATGTCCCCTCGTTTTACAATATAGCTATAAACCGCATAAGCTGACTCAAGAATGTAGATAGTTCCACACAAACAAATGTCTCACACAAGCAAGAGGCACCCATATTCCTGCCCTTATAATACCTTGGCGGCACGCAAGCGCAGCGGCAGTCTGACTGCACATTGTTCTCCGAGAGGCACCCGCTAATTGCGCATTGTATACCATTGTTGCTCTCAGGCCGGTTAACTCCTATCGACCTGCTATCTTTATATAAAGTAACAAAACAACGTAATTAATTACCAGTCTTGCTGGAATTGTTAGACGATAAATAACGCGCCCGGGACTCGCTCGCTTCGTTTCCCTTCTCCTCACAGTCCCCTCCACCTTTTACGACTCAGCATCTGAGTCCTTGTAGCTCTGTCTCTGTCTCGCGTCCAATTAAAATATTCAGCAAGACAAACAACAATGAGGGAACCCTTTCCGCGGCCTTTTCCGTTTGCCGCTCTTGGCCGGGAATCGCATCGGTGTCCTCTTGTACAGACAACAGGTGGACGTTGCTAAAGCCTCGGACACAAGAAACGAAATGTTTTATTAACGTGCAATGATCTTATCTAGTTTAGATGTTATCTCATCTGCGCTCGTCTGTTATCTGGTCTCGAATTTACCTCGTCTACATTTATATCTGGTCTCGTCAAAGTGCAGTTCCGATTTGCTCTAAGTTGGATGTTTAGCATAGATTTCTGGGTTAGAGTAATCTTTTTTTCGCATTTTGTGCCACAGGTTTAAAGAAGCTTGCGTTGGGACGTAAAGAGACTCAAGTGCGTCGTTGGGCGAAAGAAAGTTGACGTCCTGAGAAGTCTTTAGGCACGAAAACTTGTGTGCGTGCACGAGGAGAGACCGGTAACCCGCGGGAACTCCGTAAACAAGGCGAACAGGTTAATTGGCGGTAAATAGGCGGCTTTATGTAGGGATAGAAACAGTGGCGACTTTTAGCGATATCGGGATATAGCGAGCTCTAGACGCGGTATGGAATAAGAATGCAATCTGCTAATTGAAAATCATTAGGCTCTGACGACATATGTCTCTCCCTTTCTCTCTTTCCCTATTCTCCCTCTCTTCTAAGCCCTCTCGACACATGTAAGGCTACGCTGCGTAACGATTCGAAAGTATCTGCCGCCACTTAGAAACAATGCAACCAGCCTTTTTAAGATACTGACGGTTTCCTAATTAGGCACCGAACTCGAACAGACTGAGTTTTTGATGATGAGGAAAATCCAGCCAATGGAGTGGAAAACCTTCTTTAAACGTAATTTTTAATGGAATTTTCCAGTTAAGTTTTGTATTTTTAAAAAATTGTTGCTCCTGGAATTTAGTATACTGATTTATATTATAGCTTTCACAACATTCTTATGGGGATGTGGGATAAACTACCGAAAGATTAGAACCTGATTGACGAGATCTAAACGCTTTGGTGAGTGGCTTTTCCTTAACAAAGATACTATCCACTATTCGGTATGATTTCTATACCTATCGCATTGATATTGCTGATCTAACCTTTTGCACCATATTCAGAAGCTTACAAGCTTACATACCTGAAAATGACCTTACTCAGTTTTAATATCCCAATCATGTCTTCTTGCAGCTAATTGCCAAACCCTAACCCTTTCGGTGACCGGGTTTTCCTTAATGAAGATACTAATTAGTATGATTTATTTACGTATAGTAATGATTTTATTGATGTAACCTTTTGTAGAATCTTCAGATTAGTTCAAGAAACATGCCTTAAAGGTCCTCAATCAATTTCAGTGTCTTAATAATGTCTTCTCACTCGTTATTTAAATACATCCTTAGACGTACTATTGATGGCAATATAAATTGTATTAACTATTCGGTATGATTTCTGGATATATTATAATGATATTCTTGATCGAACCTTTTGCACCATATTTAGAAGAATGCAAGAAACATGCCTGAAAATGTCCAAACTCAATTTCAATATTCCAATTATGTCTTCTTACACCTGATTGCCAAAACCTAATCCTTTCGGTGACCGGGTTTTCCTTAATGAAGATACTAATTAGTGTGATTTATATATGTGTGGTAATGATTTTATTGATATAAACCTTCAGTACCATCTTCAGAAGAGTTCAGAGAACATGCCTGAAAAGGTCCTCACTCAATTGCAGTATCCTAACGAATGTCTCCTCATTCGTTATTTAAATACATCGTTAGACGTACTGTTTATGGTAATATAAATTGTATTAGCTATTTGGTATGATGTCTGTACGTATCATAATGATATTGCTGCTCGAACCTTTTGTACCATATTTAGAAGATTACAAGAAACATGCCTGAAAAAGTCCTAACTCAATTTCAATATCCCAATTATGTCTTCTTACACCTGATTGACAAAATCTAATCCTTTCGGTGACCTGGTTTTCCTTAATGAAAATGCTAATTGGTATGATTTCTGTATGTATCGCAATAATTTTATTGATCTATTCTTTTTCACTATGTTCAGAATAGTTGAAGGAACATGTCTGAAAAGGTCCTTACTCAATTTCAGTATCCTAATCATGTCTTCTCATTTTTTATTTAAATACATGCTTAGACGTACTGTCGATGGTGATATAAATTGTATTAGTTATTCGGTATGATATCTGTACGTATCATAATGATATTGCTGCTCGAACCTTTTGTACCATATTCAGAAGATTACAAGAAACATGCCTCAAAACGTCCTAACTCAATTTCAATATCCCAATCATGTCTTCTTACACCTGATTGCCAAAACCTAATCCTTTCGGTGACCTGGTTTTCCTTAATGAAGATACTAATTAGTATGATTTCTATATATATATATATATTGTAATGAGTTTATTGATTTATCATCTTGTACCATCTTCATAAGAGTTTAAGGAACATGTCTGATAAAGTTGTGGCTCATTTTCAATATTCTAATCATGTCTCCTCACTTATCATTTAAATACATCCTTACACGTACTGTTGATGGAAATATAAATTCCATTAACTTTTCGGTATGATTCCCTTTAGACCATGTTTACTCTAAAGCTAACAGAAGTATTAGTACTTGATACTAAATCTAACGTGATCTAACCTAAGCTGATCTAACCTTTTACACCACATTCAGAAGGTGACAAGGAATATGCCTGAAAAGGTCCTAACTCAATTTCAACATCCTAATCATATCTTCTCACTCATTATTTAAACACATCCTTAGACTACTTTAGATCAAGTCTACTCTTAAGCTAACAGAAGAATTAATACTTGATACGAAATCCGTATCAGTCTAACGATTATAGCTAAGTGAAATATACTCCTGGTTCATAATTTCATACTGCAATTAAAAGTGTTTCAGAAATGCAATAAGCGGCTACAACGTGAGATCAGCGACTCTGTAAAAGGCTGTACTTGCAAAACCGTTTTCCTTGTTAGCCGGACAAAAAACATTAAATCACCTTTCTTTATTATCTTCAGACGCCACTCCATTTCCACCTCGGAATTTGCTCACTCTCTTCAATTTCTCAGCAATAACAATATGCGAACAACCATATTCGTTGGTTCGGACACAAAAGGAACGGCATTGTTCCGAAGCAAAGTATTGTCTGGGATTGAGCGCAGTAGAGATAAAATGAACTTAATGTCAATGGTAATAAGTAACGAAAAGCTAATGAAAAAGGTTAGTCGAGTCCTTATATGGATTCTTCGTTTACGGTTGGGTCGCACTTAGGCGTCTAAAGCGCTCGCCTTCCACACGCTTACATTCCCGCCTTATTTTCAGGAAAGTTCCGCACATTCGCACGCTGATGCCTGAACGTTTAACAGGGATCATAAGTCTCCTGCAATTATAGTTTCTGTATTTTCTTAAGCAGCCGGAGGATTGGTCGGCAATGAATCACGCGGACAGTATAATACGCGGATTCGAGCCTGCATTGTAATGGACAGGGTAGAATCATAAGACTCGGAAACGCGCTGATCGTGTCTCAGCTGGGCTACAGAGATCCAACCTGTCCGCTATTATACGCCTACGACGTGAAAAATTCAAAGGTGTAATTTTAAAATAGAAATTATTATTTATTATCCTTGTTTTTAATTGATAACTTTCTTGATGAGAAAACAATTTTTAGGAAATGTTTAGAATCAATTAAAATAAGAAATCACGATTTAAAAAGAGATACAATCAAAGTATAAAACTTTTAAGGGGCAAGGTTACTCCAGAAATTTCAAGAAATCGAATTTTTTTGCTAATGTGTTACTTTGAAGCCTTAAGAACAAGAAAAAAATTGTTACATAGTCCGGAAAAATTTTAAACAAGTCGTTTACGAAGGCTTGACGAGGCACCCCGCTGCGCGCTTCGACCGCTTTTGGATCTTTGTAATTAATTAATTTGAAGTTGCAAAAACATCTTGGTTTGCTTCAAAATTGGCTATAAGGAAGAGGAAGAGAAGAATATCTACGTTACTCAACTTTTCAAATGCGTTTTTCTCAAAATTATATTTTTCATATCGGGCGAAATGTTAGCTGACACAAATTTTTATCGATTCGCTTGAAATTGGAGTAACTTTTCAAATACACTATCTAGTAGACTGCGTAGGAATTTTGCGATAAGTTATAAATTTTATTTTTTATAATCGTTTCGCCCGTTTCAGGCCTCACATAAAAGGTGTCTTGCTGTTTTGGATTCTGAAGCTGCCATTTAAAAAAAAATAAAGAAAAAAATATTTTTAGATACATTAATATTTGTTTAATAACGTACTTTAACTAAATTTACGACTGTTTTTATTACACTCCTGGAAAAAATTCCCGAAATGAGCCTTTTTTCCTGGGACCTGTAGTGGCCTTACACCTTAAGGAATGTTACAAGATAAATGGAAATTTAAAATTTCGCGGCCTTAATTATAAGAAGTACTATGTGAATAGAGCTTAAAGCAACTTAGGTGGTATGAATGGAACCTAACAATACTCAACATAATTCAGAGATGAATTCTGGCATATAATTTCTATAGATTCATACGCGTGTTTCAATTAATTTGAATAATTTTGATACAATGAAACAGTACATTGACATTTTATGAAAAATGTGATTATTATAAACAAATGGCATAAACAAATTCGTTGCTTGTTCATTTTTTAAAGCTTGAGGTCCTTTTTTTTGGAAATTTGATTCAATTGCTTTGTGAGTGATATCTTAGAGCAATACATTGAAATTTTATGAAAAATTTTATTGTCATAAACAAATAGCATAAACAAATTCGCTGTTTGTGCAATTTTCTAAAGTCTGAGGTACTTTTTTTTTGGAAATTTGTTCCAATTAGTTTACCAGTGATATCCGCAGCAGACCATTGACATTTATGAAAAATGTGATTGTTATAAAAAAATGGCATAAATAAATTCGCTGTTTGTGCACTTTTTTAAAGTTTAGGCTTAAGGTTTCTTGGAAATTTTGTTTCAATTGTTTTGTCAGTGATATTCCCGAGCAGTACATTGGCCTTTTTTTGAAAAATGTGATTCTTATAAACAACTGGCATAAAAAAATTCTCTGTTTTTGCAACTTTTTAAAGTTTGAAGTACTTTTTTTAAAAAATTTGTTTCAATTGGTTTGACAGTGATATTCCGGAGCAGTACAGTGACATTTTATGAAAAATGTGATTGTTATAAGCAAATTCGCTGCGAATTCACAAACAGTGAATTTCTTTATGCCATTTGTTTATAACAATCACATTTTTCACAAAATGTCAATGTGCTGCTCCGGAATATCATTGTAAAACGAATTAAAACAAATTTTCAACAAAAAGGCACCTCAAACTTAATTTAAAAATTTGTGGAGCGATATTCTATTTCAAAATAAAGCAGATCATGTCAAACTTTTTCAATTTATTTAAAGTTAATGCCAATTTAACCAAATTAAGGAAACTCATTGTTTATTTTTTAAAGCAATATTCTAATTTTGAACAAAATATTTTTTATTCTGAATTTTATGGTCTTATTTGCTACCTTAAATTGTATATAAAAAATTCCCTATGGCTTTTACCCCCCTAGAAACAATTTGAAAAATTTCTAAATTTAAAAAATTTTAAAAACTTTCCGGCACTAACAAAACTTTTTTTTTAATTTTGAAAAAATTCGAAGGAGTTTCTCTCTAAGAGGGAAAACTTGGACACAGACCGTTTTGGAAAATATGACTTTCAATTTTTAAGCGCCAACCTAATATATATGAAGTATTAGGTAATGGAATTTTTAAAATTACTGAGTTCGGCTTTCAACAGATGGCGCTAAAAAGTAAAAAAACTTAGGATTGGTGAAACAATTCTTAGATCCAACGAAATGTATGATTCCATTTTTTTGTGCCAAAGATTCTTGGTAGCAAAGATTATTTAAATCAAAGATTCTTCGTAGCAAAGATTCTTTGTATCAAAGGTTCTTGGTAGCAAAAATTCTTTGTATCAAAGACTTTTGGTAGCAAAGATTCTTTGCTTCAAAGATTCTTGGTAGCAAAAATTCTGGGTAGCAAAGATTCTTTGTATCGAAAATTCTTTGTTGCAAAAATTTTTTGTATCAAAGGTTCTTTGTAGCAAAGATTCTTGGTAGCAAAGATTCTTTGTATCAAAGATTCTTGGTAGCAAAGATTCTTTGTATCAAAGATTCTTGGTGGCAAAGATTCTTTGTATCAAAGATTCTTAGTAGGAAAGATTCTTAGTAGCAAAGATTCTTTGTATAAAAGATTCTTGGTAGCAAAGATTTTTTGTATCAAAGGTTCTTGTTAGCAAAGATTCTTTGTATCAAAGATTCTTTGTATCAAAGATTCTTTGTATCAAAGGTTCTTGGTAGCAAAGATTCTTTGTATCAAAGGTTCTTGGTAGCAAATATTCTTTGTTTCAAAGATTCTTGGTAGCGAAATTCTTTGTATCAAAGCTTTTTGGTAGCAAAGATTCTTTGCATCAGAGTTTCTTTATATCAAAGAATCTTTTGCTTCAATCAGTTAAATATTTTTAAAAAGCAGCAATCTCGTGTCTTGATTCACAGAAATCATTTCCCTTTCGGCATTTCTTTAATACAAACTAATATTTATTTGCTTGTGAATAGTTTTGTTTTTTGTTTAAATTCCCTGTAATGAATTTTATAGTTTGCTTTGCTATTAAAACAGTTATCCAAACAATTAAGCTGTTCCACAATGTAAAATACTGTTCTCAAGTTTGTATAAAGTATATAAAGTATATATCTTTGTATTAAATATTCTTGGTAGCAAAGATTCTTGCTAGTAAAGATTCTTTGTATCAAAGATTCTTGGTAACAAAGATTCTTTGTAGCAAAGATTCTTTGTATGAAAGATTCTTGGTAGTAAAGATTCTTTGTATCAAAGGTTCTTGGTAGCAAAGATTCTTTATTTCAAAGATTCTTGGTAGCGAAGATTCTATGTATCAAAGATTCTTGGTAGCAAAGATTCTTTGTATAAAATATTCTTGGTAGCAAAGGTTCTTTGTATCAAAGATTCTTGGTAGCAAAGATTCTTTGTATCAAAGGTTCTTGGTAGAAAAAATTTTTTGTTTCAAAAATTCTTTGTAGCGAAATTCTTTGTATCAAAGATTTTTGGTAGCAAAGATTCTTTGTATCAAAGATTCTCGGTAGCAAAGATTCTGTGTATCAAAGATTTTTGGTAGCAAAGATTCTTTGTATCAGAGTTTCTTTATATCAAAGAATCTTTTGCTTCAATCACTTAAATATTTTTAAAAAGCAACAATCTCGTGTCTTGATTCACAGAAATCACTTCCTATTTTAAATACAAACTTATATTTTTTTGCTTGTGGATAGTTTTGTTTTTTGTTTAAATTCTCTGTAATGAATATTATGGTTTGCTTTGCTATTAAAACAGTTAACCAAGCTGTCCACAATGTAAAATACTTTTCTCAAGTTTGTATAAAGTATATAAGGTATCTTTGTATTAAAGATTCTTGGTAGCAAAGATTCTTTGTATCAAAGATTTTTGGTAGTAGAGATTCTTTGTATAAAAGATTCATTGTATCAAATATTCTTTGTATCAAATATTCTTGGTAGCAAAGATTCTTTGTATCAAAGATTCTTGGTAGCAAAGATTCTTTGTATCAAAGAT
>JBAGKK010000475.1:389678-404679 GCA_037177015.1 Euceroptres primus | reverse complement strand
GATAGATAGGTAGATAGATAGATAGATAGATAGATAGATAGATAGATAGATAGATAGATAGATAGATAGATAGATAGCCAGATATATAGATAAATAAATAATTAAAACAAACAAATTAATAAATTAATTAAGTAATTAATTAATTACAATGAACCCCTGAATACAAATAAACAATTACTTTTTGCATTCAGCCCCCACAAACCACTTTCACATTGACCCACAAAACCCCATAAATGCAAAGATGAGATATCGCGTATTTTTAATGAGATATTATCTAATGAGATAATAATTTATCAAAATTAACCACATTAAATGTTATAGACAATAATGAATTATTTAATGAAATAATAATTAATAAAAATTCACTAAAATAATTGTTATAAACACTAACGAATTATTTAATGAGATAGTAATTAATAAATATTAACCGAAAAATTATAACAGACACTAATGAATTATTTAATGAGATAATAATTACTAAAAATTAAGTAAAATAATTGTTATCAACAATGATGAATTGTTCAAACAATTAAAAAATGATTGCTATAAACACTAATAAATTGTTCAAACAATCATTTTTTTAAATAAAGATAGAAAATTGAGGTTTATTCTACATTCTTCCACTTTTCTTTGATTCTTTAGATACAAACAAATTATAACTAATAAACATGAACAAAAATTAGTTTTGAAACTGAATTGTCTATTATTATTATTATTTTTTTTTTTGAGAATTAATTCAGGATAGATAATAGATAGATAGATAGATAGATAGATAGATAGATAGATAGATAGATAGATAGATAGATAGATAGATAGATAGATAGATAAATAGATAAAGAAATGAATAAATAAATAATTAAAACAAATAAATATATTACTCAAGTAATTAATTAATGACAATTAATCGCTGAATACGAATCAATAATTACTTTTTGAATTCAGCCCCCATAAACCACTTTTACAGGGTTCCATAAAACCCCATAAAAGCAAAGATATCGAGATATCGCGTAATTTTTGGCGTTAATTTTTTTTCTCCTTTTTTTTCATAAATTGTTTTCAATACGTAGGCTATAACTTCTAAAATATATTTTGATGTTTTAAAAATTTTGTAAACAGCTTTTCATTGTTCATAACTATCTTTTCTTAGAATAAAGCTAGAAAATTTCATTTTTTTTCTACATTCTTGACTTACATTTTCTACATTTTCTGCATTATTTTCTTACACTTCCTTGACTCTCCAGTTAGAACGGGATAATAGTTACTTAGAATTAACAAAAATAATTGTTTAAACAATTAATTATTGTTTATAACGATCTTTTCTTAGAATAAAGCTTGAAAATTGCGGTTTCTTCTACATTCTTCAACTTTTCTTCGACCCTTTAGTTATAATGTGATAATAATTAATAAAAATTAACCAAAATAATTGTTATTCACAGTAATTAATTGATTATACAATTAAAAAATTATTGTAATAAACACTAATAAATTGTTCAAACAATCATTTTTTTTAAATGAAGATAGAAAATTGAGGTTTATTCTACATTCTTTCACTTTTCTTCGATTCTTTAGATATAAACAAATTATAACTAATAAAAATCAACAAAAATTATTTTAAAGCTGAATTGCCTATCAATATATATACTTTTTTTGGAGAATTAATTCAGGATCTTGCGGGTTTTTCTGAAATTTCGAACTTTTTTCGGCTTTTTACTTATGTACAAATAATAAATAAACGCCAGTAAGTATCATTATTTAAAAAGTATAACACTTTTTCTGATTTAAGTATTTTTATTATTTAAACCATAATTCTTGTGAATTTTCAATTATTTAATTGTTCATATTTAAAAAGCGATTGAATAGTTAAGATTTGAAGAAACAAACCGCAAGTTCCTGGATTATTCTCCAAAAAAAAAATATATAATAGACAATAATATATACAATCTCCCCACCGATTATTATCAATAATATATAGTTTAAAAAAAAATTTTGCGGATGTTTATTGGTTATTATTTGTTGATCACAAAAGAGTCAAAGAAAAGTTGAAAAACGTAAAAAAAACTGCATTTCTCTAGCTGTATTATAAGAGAAGATCATTATAAACAATAATAAATTGTTCAAACAATTACTTTTCATTAGTTTAAATAATTATTATTTCATTATAACAAGAGAGCCAAAGAAAAGTTAGACATAACAGAATGAAAAATAGGTCAATCGATTCATCGCACTAAAAGGAATAAATTTGGTACTTATAATTTTGCTCTATAAAAGCTTTTTTTACAGATTTTAATATTAGATTCTTATAGTTACATGCTAAATCATTGTAATTTAGAATTCAATATGTTAATAGTAATTGCATCATAAACGATTTGATTACATTGCGGTGTTATGAACAAGTGAAAAGGGTGGCAGCGGTGGGATTAGTTTTTACTGCGTGTTTATTGGATGATTGTTTGTTGGATTTAATTGAAAATTTTGGTTGTTAAAAGTGACAAAATGAGCAATTATTATTTCTACCAGGAATTGATTTTCTATTTATCGATAATATTTCACGTTTCCTCAACACACTTAGCACTATTGATTTGACTATATTATACAATTGACGTAATTCAAAATACCGATTGGAGAGTGCGTTACGATTTTTGAAATGAAAAGTTCCACTTTCTGTGAATGGGATATAACAAATATTTTATGGTATTTTAAATATTATTCCGAATAATAGGGTTCTTAACATGTTCTTAGAATTACGTTTTTTAAATAGATTTTACGTCTAAACTATGTTTACTGTTGGAGACTAGCGCAAAAATATGAACTAATAGTTACATGCTGAATCATTGTAATTTAGAATTCAATATGTTAATAGTAATTGCATCATAAACGATTTGGTTACATTTTGGTGTTACGAACGAGCGAAAAGGGTGGCAGCGGTGGGATCGGATTTCACTGCATGCTTGTTGGATAATTGTTTGTTGGATTTAATTCAAACTTTTTATTATTTAAAAAATATTTCTTGTGAATGTTTAATTATTTAATTCATAGTTCATAATTCATAATTCATTGTTCATAGTTAAAAAGCGGAAGAAAAGTTAAGATTTATAAAAACAACCGCAAGTTCCTGGTTTCTCCAAAAAGATATATATTAGACAATGATATATAGTTTGAAAAAAGATTTTAGCGGATGTTTATTGGTTATTATTTGTTGATAACTAAAGAGTCGACAAAAAGTTGAAAAACCTAGAAAAACTGCAATTCTCTAGCTTTATTCCAAGAGAAGATCATTATAAACAATAATAAATTGTTTAAACAATTACTTTTCATAAGGTATAATAATTATTTTCTCATTATAACAAGAGAGCCAAAGAAAAGTTAGTCATAAAAGAATTTAAAATAGGTCAATCGATTCATCTCGCCAAAAGGAATAAATTTGGTACTTATAATTTTGATATATTTCCAAAATTGAAAAACTTTCTCAGATACAAAGTAAAAAATAATTTTAATTTTATGTATTATAGATATAGTTGGTCATGATTATAATAATTGATACGATAGTTAGGAATAAAACTGCATCGTTCTGCTGAAAGTAATCCAAGCTTCAATCTGGTATCTTAGACTCGTAGAATTTAAACATCTCTTTTTTTGTTTTGAATTCTACGCAAGAACTAAACTATGGAAATTATCGGAGCGAGCTTCGTTAATTTTAATTAGAAACATAATTCGTTACGTTCATCCATATGGAAGGAATAGACAGCCTGCTGTCAGTTAGATTGTGTCGAATGCGGCTTCCGTATGTGAGAAGGCTGAAAGGTTCTTGGTCGCTCTTTTATTCGAGGGGATTACTTGAATCAATTTTCGAGTTACAACGCGGACTCGTCTTGGACTTGATCGACGTTACTGGACCGCGACCCATACTTTCTCATTCTCATTCAGTAGCTCGAGCAACTCGCTGATAGTAATCAGCCATCGTAAACAGTTATGACGTTAGACAGGCGTTATTTCATATTTTATACGAAATGAATGTCCGATGGAGTGGTTACATAAAATTAGATTTGCTATTTTACGCCAAAGGCAGTCCGCAATAAAGAGACCCGTTCGACGCATCTACTTTCCAGATTGTATCTTCTGATTTCCAAGCCTTTCAGGAAGCGCGACGATAAAATTGGAACGAGATGAAAATTGCTTAGATTAGAAAAGACTTTACGGTATTTTAAATATTATTCCAAATAATAAAGTTCCTAACATGTTCTTAGCATTACGTTTTTTTTTTTTTTTAGATTTTACGTCTAAAATATGTTTACTGTATTGAGTGTTTGCACCTAGAGACTAGCGCAAATATATAAAATAATAGTTACATGCTGAATCATTGTAATTTAGAATTTAGTGCGTTAATATAATTATTAACTTAGCATCATAAATGATTTCTTTACATTATGGTGTTACGAACGAATGAAAAGGGTGGCAGCGGTGGGATTGGAATTTACTGCATGTTTGTCGGATAATTGCTTGTTGGGTTTAATTCAAAATTTCGGTTGTGAAAAGCGAAAAAATAAGCAATTATTAGTTCTATCAGGAATTGATTTTCTATTTATGAATAATATTTCCTGTTTTCTCAATACATTCAGCACTATTGATTTGACTATATTATACAATTGACATAATTGAAAATACCGATTGGAGAGAGAGTTATGATTTTCAAAGTGAAAAGTTCAAATTCTTGTGAATGGAGTATAGAAAAGACTTTACGGTATTTTGAATATTGTTCCAAATATTAAAGTTCTTAACATGTTCTTAGCATTACGTTTTTTATTTTTTTATTAGATTTTACGTTTAAACTATTTTTACTGTATTGAGTGTTTGAACTTGGAGACTCGCGCAAAAATATGAACCAATAGTTACATGCTGAATCATTGTAATTTAGAATTCAATATGTTAATAGTAATTGAATCATAAACGGTTTGGTTAGATTGTAGTGTTATGAACGACTGAAAAGGGTGGCAGCGGTGGGATTGGATTTTACTGCGTGTTTGTTGGATGATTGTTTGTTGGATTTAATTCAAAATTTCGGTTGTGAAATGTGACAACATGAGCAATTTCTCGTTCTACCTGGAATTAATTTTCTATTTATGAATAATACTTCAAATTTCCTGAACACATTCGGCACTATTGATTTGACAATATTATACAATTGACATAATTGAAAATACTGATTGGCGAGAGAGTTACAGTTTCCAAAGTGAAAAGTCCCACTTTCTGTGAATGGAGTATAGAAAAGACTTTACGGTATTTTAAATTTTATTCCAAATAATAAAATTCTTAAAATATCTTTATAATTACGTTTTTTTAAAAGATTTTACTGCCAAACTATGTTTATTGTATTGAGTTTTTGCGCTTGGGGATTAGTGTAAACGTATAAACTAATAGTTACATGCCGAATCATTGTCATTTAGAATGTAGTGTGTTAATATTAATATTTACTCTGCATTACAAACGATTTATTATATTGTGGTGTAACGAACGAATGAAAATTACGGCAGCGGTGGGATTGGATTTCACTGCATGTTCATTGGATAATTGTTTGTTGGGTTTAATTCAAAATTTCGGTTGTGAAAAGTGAAAAAGTGAGCAATTATTAGTTCTACCAGGAATTTGTTTTCTATTTATGAATAATATTTCAAGTTTCCTCAATACATTTGGCGTTATTGATTTAAATACATTATACAATTCACATATTTAAAAAGACCGATCCGAGACCGAGTTACGAATTCCAAAGTGAAAAACTCAACTTTCTGTGAATGGAGTATAGAAAAGACTTTACGGTATTATAAATATTATTCCAAATAATAAAGGTTTTAACATGTTCTTAGCATTAAGTTTTTTCTTCGATTTTCCGTCTAAACTATGTTTACTTATTGAGTGTTTGAACTTGGAGACTAGCGAAAAAATATGAACAAGTAGTTACATGCTGAATCATTGTAAGTTAGAATTTAATATGTTAATAGTAATTGCATCAAAAACGATTTGGTTACATTGTGGTGTTATGAACGAATGAAAAGGATGACAGCGGTGGGATTGGATTGCACTGCATGTTTGTTGGATAATTTTTTGTTGGATTTAATTCAAAATTTCGGTTTTGAAAAGTAAAAGAATGATCAATTACTAGTTCTGTCAGGAATTTATTTTCTATTTATGAATAATATTTCAAGTTTCCTCAATACATCTGGCGTTATTGATTTAACTACATTATACAATGGACATAATTGAAAATACCGATTGGAGACAGAGTTACGAACTCCAAAGTGAAAAGTTCAAGTTTCTGTGAATAGAGTATAGAAATGGCTTTATGTTATTCTAAATATTATACGAAATGATAATGTTTTTAACATTACGTTATTTTTTAAATATATTTCTGTCAAACTATGCTTATTCACAGAAAAAAAAAAGTCTTGATTCAAGAAAAAAAAACTTGATTCAAGCCCAGTATCAGGCTTGTTTCAAGGTGTAACCAAAAGAAGACCCGAGGAAGGAGGACAGACTTATGCACTATACACAAAGACGAAGGTCACCGAAAACAAGCTGTAACATAAACTAGACTTCTTTTTTTCTGTGTTGTATTGAGTGTCTGCACTTGGAAAATAGCGCCAAAGTGTAAACTAATAGTAACATGCTGAATGATTGTAATTTATCATTAAATACGTTAATAGTCATTGCTTAAGAAACGATTTGGTTGCATTGTGGTGTTACGAACGAATGAAAAGGGTGGCAGCGGTGGGATTGGATTTCATTGTGTATTTGTGGGTTGATTGTTTATTGGATGTAATTGAAAATTTCGATTGTGAATAGTGAAAATTGAGCAATTACTATTTCTAAAAGAAATTTTTTTCCTATTTATGATGAATATTTCCAGTTTCCTCAACATCTTTGGCGTTATTGATTTAACTACATTATACAATTGACATAATTGAAAATACCGATTGGGGAGAGAGTTACGATTTTCAAAGTGAAAAGTTCAACTTTCTGTGAATGGAGTATAAGAACAGAACGTCTACAAGGCCTGTCGTAAAACCGTTTGGACCCGCTGCCACCAGATGAAAGGGAACGACGCGGAAATTGTTATAGTAACGATCTAATTACCGCGCGCCGCGAGCGCTTCGACTCGACCTAAACTCGCCATTCATCCTTTTCGCTCGATGACGAAACAAGTGAAACGAGATTGCCTGGTGACGTGAGACTCGTAAAAGTTAATTCACTGTTATTTTGAAAAGGTGAGAAACTATTCTGAATGGGTACAATAATGCCTTGACGGAGTTCTGAATGCGCCCGGTTATATTTTATGTGTGGGCTCTGCACAGTTTTCCTATAGGGCGCCTTTGATAAACCGTTACAATTTTATCTTGCGATAAATAAACGCTACTGGGGTAGTATTAAGTCGTCTCAAATATTATACTACACAATTAGACAATAGATTTCAACACGTAATTGAAGTGGCCAGTTTGTCTGACAGTTAAACTCAATTTCACGATATCTGTTTGCCCATTCGGTTGCATTTCGCAAACCCTCCGAGTTCAGCAGATACTATTAACAAGTTGTTCGCAGAAGCAGGTGTCTGTTAGCTAGATGATTTTAAAGCAATAATTGCCTAGTGGAACTTGTTAATCAAGGCTGGGAACTTTGCATTATGTGATTCAGCTTCAATAACCGTTTTCCTTGTACGATAAAAACCAATTATTCAACCACTAAATGCCACAGTTGTTGCTAGTCTAAGAGAAATAGGATTAGAAAAATATTAATGTTGAGTAAACTCATAATTGCTGGATAGTTGGATACGTAGGATGTGAACCGATTATACTGAGTGGTTAATAATAGATTTGATTCAAGATAAGTATTGATAGGAATTAAAAAGGAATAAAATAGAATAAAATAACGTCAAGTGGAGTTAAAATCGAAGATCAGAAGATCCTGAAAATGGAACTGTCTCTTTTTTAGCATCTAAACATTAAGCTTTATCGAAATTTTATGCAAAAGGGATTTAAACTTTTTTTTTTCTTTTACTTTCTTTCCCCTTTTCATCCTAGACCATCGGCATTGCAATCAGGTGCCGCTACTTACACAACCGGTAGATTCCTTCTTGAAGCGGTGAGGCCCGGAGAGCGGTTTCTATTTTCTTCCATCCTGAGTCCGCGGCAGATTTCATCGCCGGTCGGGTATGCACATGTCGATTTATAGTATCGTGCGCCATTAGAGATAATTGTTAGGGCAGACCCCAGCGTACCCCGTACACCCGTGGCTCGATGTAAAGTCGTTTTTCCTCTTCTCGTCGGTATATCCTCGTCCGCTCACTCACGCACACAGAAACACACATTCAGGCACATACAAATTGAAACAGACACGGGAAAACACAGGGTTCATACAAAAACATATAAAGAAACTCACAATATGGGCAAGTACAGACATATCAATACAAATCCACACAAACACTACGTTCCATACAAATATTCTTAAGCATAAAAATACAAATGAATACATTTGTATTTTTTTTATTTATTATTTTTTCTTCGAGTTGAAGCGCTCGCAGCGCGCGGTAATTAGATCGTTACTATAACAATTTCCGCGTCGTTCACTTTCATCTGGTGGCAGCGGGTCCAAACGGTTTTACGACAGACCTTGCAGACGTTCTGTTCTTATACTCCATTCACAGAAAGTTGAACTTTTCACTTTGGAAATCGTAACTCTCTCCCCAATCGGTATTTTCAATTATGTCAATTGTACAATGTAGTTATATCAATAACGCCAAAGATGTTAAGGAAACTGGAAATATTCTTCATAAATAGGAAAAAAATTTCTTGTAGAAATAGTAATTGCTCAATTTTCACTATTCACAATCAAAATTTTGAATTGAATTCAATAAACAATCAACCAACAAATACGCAGTGAAATCCAATCCCACCGCTGCCACTCTTTTCATTCGTTCGTAACACCACAATGAAACCAAATCGTTTTTTAAGCAATTACTATTAACGTATTTAATGATAAATTACAATCATTCAGCATGTTACTATTAGTTTACACTTTGGCGCTATTTTCCAAGTGCAAACACTCAATACAATAAACATAGTTTGACAGTAAAATCTTTAAAAAATAGCGTAATGTTAAAAACATTATTATTGGGAATAATATTTAAAATACCATAAAGTCTTTTTCTTTGCGCCTCTATTGAAGCTTCGAGTTTAGGTACCTGTAGATCGGGTTGAAACCCGGTGTTTGCATCCCTAGGGTTGAAACATTTTGTTTCAACCCGCTCTACAGGTACCGAAACTCGAATTTTTAATAGTTTTGGTATGCAAAATAATAAGCATTACTCGGGATGTAACACAGGAAAACCAAACTTTACACACAAAAACATGTAAGGAAACTTGCAATACGGACGACAATACACACACATAAATTTATATACACACGAACAAAATCACACACAAATTCTCAAAATTCAGATATACACACTTCAACAAACAAATTGAAGGAAAGACGGGGAAACATAACATTCATTCAGAATATGTTAAAGTAGACAATATAAGGAAGTTCTTGCGAAAAAAAATTGAAGGTGACACTCTAAAACATAACGTGAAAAATTTTTCTACCAGTATTTTGTCAGAATTTTTTAAAAATTTTTTCTTAAAATAATCTCATTGATCTGCAGAGCACATATTTTCCTCATCAAAATCTCTTCGGCTATCTTCGATAAAAAACCACTTTTTTATTTTACTTTCCCCCTCCATAACTCCCAAAAAAATTCGATTTCAGGGTCAAGATTTGAGAAAGTTTCTTGTCCCTCAGGTGCCGAACTATGACATCAATTTGAGGGAGCACTTTTTGCAAGCTTATCCAACTAGGCCCTTTGATCGAGTTTCATAAAAAAAATTAGTGCAAATTCATTGTAAGAACTCGTTTATTAAATATTTCTGGGCCCTAGACAGGCGCTAGACTGCTTCAAAATATTTTTACTAGACCAACAAAGTTTCCAAGTTTCCGATGAATAAATTTGCTGAAACTAGAGTATTGTAGAAAATTTTGAAGATAGATTTAATTGATTTGAAGATAGATTGAAGATAGAAAATATGGTAGAAAATTTCTACAAGAAAATTGTAAAACAAGTCTAACTTTCAGTTTCTAATAAGCCCTACAATCTGGCCCTGAATAGTTTTCAGAATTTCATGCCATAGAATCAATCGTCACTATATTTTGATTCGAAAATATAATAAATTAAATTTGATCCTTGGATAGAGTTTCGTAAACGAGAATGGTACTTAAATTAAAGATGGCTAAAGAGGACAAAAATTATGAGCGTCTCTTCTCTCGGGTCCGGAGGCGATTCCTTATAAATTTCTCGTATCTCGCTTTTTTTTCGTACTTAAGCAAATCAAATAAGGCTTAATCTCTACAATAATCTAATCTGTGTTGAGATCGGCGAGACGCTTAGAGATTTATCGACTCGAGTACATGTCTGATTTTTCTTAAAGACAATGATCGTTAATTACGAAGATGCTGCAGCATTAGGCACTAAAAAAAAACAGTTGGCGTAATTTGCTAGTGGTTCAGTGTCATTTATTATTCCGATTCCTCGAGAGCAACTTTCTCCATTGAGTTTAAATTTTAAAGATCTCGAATATTATCGAGAATGTTCCAGGAAGTCGCAATAACGAGAATCTGTAATAACATAAGGCGTTTCCAATAGAAAAAAAATTCAGATGAGTATAATCGATTAATTAGAGAAAAAAAATTTCAGGTGGGTATAATCGATTAATAGGAAAAAGATTCAGGTGGATATAATCGATTAATTAGAGCAAAAATTGAGGTAGGTATAATCGATTAATAATTAATCGATCGTGACGTTAATTGAAAGAGGGTCGCATTGACTATTTTTTTCCGTTTACATTGTGGAAAACGGTACATTGATAAATGATTTAATTGCATCCTTCGAAGTATATTATTATATATTCATATTGATTAAAAGCAACTTTCATCTTTTACTTTTTCTCTGGAATATTAAAGAGTAACTGGTAATCAGAAAAGAGAATATTTCCTATTCAATATATTCCCTTCAATTTTGAATTAATGAAGATACTCCCTATGAGGCGTCCAATCAAGGACATAATTATTGTGGTATAATTGCGATCAGCCTGAGATTGTTTCACGAATAGAATGAAGGAGAAATGAGTTAAATTTACCGGAAATATATCTATCAGAAACTCACTTGATTAAATATATTAAATTCCATGACTTGCTTCACTATTACATATATTTAATAATCGATTACAGCTCAGAGCAAAGGTAAAGATTTGTACCAAAATAATTTTATTTACAATCAGGGCTTTATATAGATCAACTAGTCAAAGCCTGTTTTAAACCCAGACAAGTTTTGACGTAAACTAAATGAATAGTCTAAAGTCAAATTCGAGGGGGGAACAACTAATAAAATCGCGGTCCAGCGATGGTGGATTACCCCGGATGAACCTCGAATACCTTGGATTACTCCGGATTACACCGAATTATCGCGGATTACTGTGGATTACTCCAGATTACTCCAATTTACTCCGAAATACTGCGAATTACATCGGATTACCTCGGATTATTTGGATTACTTGGATAACTCCAGATTACTCGGATTACTCTAGATTACACGAATTACTCCAGATTACTCGGATCACTCCGGACACTTCAGATTAGTCAGGATTACTTGGATTACACCGGAATTCTTTGGCTTACTCGGATTACACCGATTTACTTGAATTACTCCGGATTACTTCGGATTACTCGGATTACCCCGGATTATCAGTTCGGATCACCAAGTGGTCTAGCGGATAACCAGACTTGTTTCCCCTTGCTTTATTCATTACCTTATTTTCTTGATCTATTGTTCTCTGGATTACCGGGGATTACTGCGGATTACGCCGGACTACTCGGATTACGCCCGATTACTCGGGTTACTCAAAATTACTCGGATTTCTCCAGATTTCTCAGATTATTACAGATAACTCGGATTACTCCAGATAACTCCGATTTACTTAGATTACTCCGAAATACTGCGGATTACACCGGATTACCCCGGATTATTTGGATCACTCGGACAACTCCAGATTACTCGGATTACTCTAGATTACACGAATTACTGCAGATTACTCAGATTACTCCGGACACTTCAGCTTACTCGGATTACTCCGATTTACTTGAATCACTCCGGATTACTTCGGATTACGCCGGATTACTCGGATTACCCCGGATTACCAGTTTGGATCACCAAGTGATCTAGCGGATTACTATAGTTGTTTCCCCCCGCTTTATTTGTTATCATATTTTCTGCTCTATTTTTTCTGGATTACCGTGGAATACTCCGGTTTGCGCCGGATTACCCCGGATTACTCCGAATTACTCGGACTACTCCAGATTACTCGGATTACTTCAGATTGCTCGGATTATTCCAGATAACTCGGATAACACCGATTTAATTGGATTACTTATGATTACTCAGGATATTTCGGAATACTCCTATTTATTTGGATTACTCCGGATTACTTAGGATTACTCCGGATAGCTCGGCTTACCCCGGATTACTCCGTTTACCCCAGTTTACCAGTTTGGATCACCAAGTGGTCTATCGGATTACCAGAATTGTTTTCCCCTCGCTTTATTCGTTACCTTATTTTCTTGATCTATTTTTTTCTGGATTACCGCAGATCATCGCGGGTTACTGCGGATTACTGCGGTGACGCTGGATTACCCCGGATTACTTGAATTATTTCAGATTACTCGAATTACTTCGAATTACTCAGGATAACTCCGATTTATTTGGATTACTCTTGATTACTTCGGATTACACAGTATTAATCGGATTACTCCGATTTACTTGGATTACTCCGGATTACTGCGAATTGCTGCGGATTACGCCAGATTACGCCAGATTACTAGGATTACTCCGATTTACTTGGATTACTCCGCATTATTCAGGATTACTCGGATTACTCCGATTTACTTGGATTACTCCGGATTACTTTGGATTACCCCGGATTACCAGTTTTGATCACCAAGTGGTCCAGAGGATTACCAAGTCCTGCGGATTACGCTGGATTACTGCGAATTACGCCGGATTAGCTCGGATCACTCGGATTACTCCAGATTACTCGGATTACTCCGATTTACTTGAATTACTCCGCATTACTTAGTATTACTCGGATTACTCTGATTTACTTGGATTACTCCGGATTACTTCGGATTACTTCGGATTACGCCGAATTACTCGGATTACCAAGTGGTCTATCGGAATACCAGAGTTGTTTTTCCCTCGTTTTATTCTTTACCTTATTTTCTTGATCTATTTTTTTCTGGATTACCGCGGATAACTCGAAATACTCTAGATTACTCGGATTACTTTGGAATACTTCGGAATACTCCGAATTACGCGGAATTACTCGGATTATCCGGGATTAGCAGTTCGGATCACCAAGTGGTCTAGCGGATTACCAAAGTTGTGCCCCCCCGCTTTATTCGTTACCTTATTTTTTGGATCTATTTTCTTCTGGATTACTGCGGATTACGCCGGATTACCTTCGATTACCAGTTTTGATCACCAAGTGGTCCAGCGGATTACCAAGTCCTGCGGATTACGCCGGATTATCTCGGATCACTCGGATTACTCCAGATTACTCGGATTACTCCGATTTACTTGAATTACTCCGCATTACTCAGTATTACTCGGATTACTCTGATTTACTTGGATTACTCCGGATTACTTCGGATTACGCCGAATTACTCGGATTACCAAGTGGTCTATCGGAATACCAGAGTTGTTTTTCCCTCGCTTCATTCGTTACCTTATTTTCTTGATCTATTTTTTCTGGATTACCGCGGATTACTCCAGATTACTCGGATTACTTTGGAATACTTAGGAATACTCCGGATTACGCGGAATTACTGGGATTACCCGGGATTAGCAGTTCGGATCACCAAGTGGTCTAGCGGATTACCGGAGTTGCCCCCCCCCTCCCGCTTTATTCGTTACCTTATTTTTTGGATCTATTTTCTTCTGGATTACTGTGGATTACGCCGGATTACCTTGGATTACTTCGGATTACTCGGATTACTCCGATTTACTTGGATTACTTCGGATTACTTCGGACTACTGCGGATTACTCCAAATTACAGCGGATTACCAGAATTGTTTCTCCTCAGTCAAATCATACAATTTTGATCCATAGATCTTAGCTAAAATTTTTTACTGTCTTCGTAAACCTGGCACTAATCGGGCTCTTCGCAGTTTTAAGTTCAAATTGCCTTAGACTCTCAAATGATGTTCGATTATTTTCATTTTAATATAATTTTATCCGAAATTTGAGAACACAACCCTTCACTTCTAACTTTGCAGAAATTCAAATAGTTATTCCCCATCCCTGGATTCAAATTCCTCAATTGATTCAAGTTCTCAAATAAGTAGGAAACATCCTTAGGGCACTAGTCAGACGTAGATACAAACAAACACGAAGCGAAAGCAGTGAGAGGTGGGAGGAGAGAGGACGCAGGAAATCCTTGTAGAGATGAGAAGAGGATTCGCAAAGGAGTTAGCCTAATAGTTTAATCGGACGAGCAACATTCCAATTAACCGATCCGTGGAGATCACCTGTGTATGGGTATAGGTTATATGTTCCTATAGTGTGTTTATTGCCCTGGTGTAAAACGAGCTCTTATAAACGGGCTCCACAAGGGGAGAAAAATATTTCGCACGTAATAAAACACAAGGGAGCATTGCAAGCCAATAGGTAAGCTTGCTCCGTGTATTTTGGTCTCGAATGTGTGTGTGTGTGTGTGTAAATGTGTGGAATATGTGCGTAAGTACACACATTTATATAAATGAAGACAACTTTACAGAAGAACACATGTCCACACTAATAGTTTCATACCCTCCCTCCCCACCCCCCCCCCCCCCCCCCCCCCCCCCCCCCCCACCCCCCCCCCCCCCCCC
>JBAGKK010000475.1:360844-374462 GCA_037177015.1 Euceroptres primus | reverse complement strand
ATATATATATATATATATATATATATATACAGATATATATATATATATATATACATATATATATATAATATGTAATATATATATTATAAATAATATAATATAACTACCTAATAGTACTAACTCCGATCATTTTCTTGTAGTAGGTTTTTTTCAAAATAAACAGATCAATTCCGTTAATCGAAAAAGAAAGTTAAGTAGTAATTAAGTTTCTTTAATAAATCATCAGTTTTTATCAACTTATTGCAAGGAATTATTGCTTAGTAACTTTAATTGCATTCCACCAGGAAAAAAATTTTAGTTTAGAAATGCATTAGCCGAGAAAAATTTGGTTACTACATTGTTAATAAAAATAAAAATAGTAGATCGTTATCGAACTATCAAAAAAAGTTTAAAAAATGTGTTATTAACAGTTTATTACAAAAAAACCAAGTTTAAATGCTGAAAAATAGCCAAATAATGTGTTTGTTTATTAAATTTGGTTGAACAATTATCAAATGTTTTCGGTTCATAGCAAAAAACGATTGCTAAATAACTGGGTGTTAATTCCGTGGAAAAAGCGGTATTTCATTTATAAATACATAAAATGATAAAAGCTTGTTTAAACAATTGTTGTTTATAATAATAAATTGTTCACTGTCGTCAAAATGTTCTTAAAAATTTAGAAGTTAGTTATTTACAGTTAATTGCATAGAAAAAATCAAGTTTGTACCTCCAAAAATAGCCAAATAGTGTATTTGTTATTTAAGGTAGTTTAAACAATTATTAAATTTTATTTGGTGACCAAATATCATACTTAGGTTTTATTTCTAAGTAATATATGATCGATTCCATAGAAAAACTTTATTAATTCCATCAAAAATCCCTGATATGGATATCTGTTTATAAAAAATGATTTTAAAATAACAAATTAGTTATTGACTTTAATAAAAGTCAAAAATACAAAAATAGTTTGTTAGTTAAATCAATAAATTTAACTAAAAAACTCTTTTTGTCCGTAAATTGTTCAAATTTAGTGCCAATAAAGTGACGAATCATCGCCAATACCCTCGAAACCATTTTCATACACTTATTTATTTATAAAAAATTCAATAAATTTTTTAACATTTGCATTGCTTTAGGAAATCTTTCTCGGATAGTTGCTTTCAGTTTTCTATGTATTTTTGATTGAAGCAAAGCATTTTTTAAAAACATGTATACTTCAAAAGTAAAAATGTTTTTTTTTCATTTTTGTTATTAAATAAACAAAAAAATAAACAAAAATTTGAAAATCGGCCATGACAGTTAGATGTGAAATTTTATTTATTTTATTTTAAAAAAACAAAAGTTGAAATCGGATAATAATTGTCTTCTAAAAATCAATTTGTCCGTGGACGTTTTTTTTTGCCCCACTGTGCATCGCACGCATTTTCCATTTTCTTGTAACTAGAATTATTCCTCAATAAAGTAAAAGAATACAATGAAATTTTCACAAATGAACAATTATAGAAGAAAAAGTAAAAATCAGATATAAAAAAGCACAAAAAATTTACCTTTTAAATAAACAAGATTTTAAACTAATTTTTTAAATTAAAATGAATCATTCTTTGATTATAGTTTAAAGATTAAAGATTAGAACAAAATAAAATTGAATTGCTTTGTAACTATAATAATATGTAACTATAATAATAATAATAATAAGTTGTCAAAATTATTAACAATTTAATAATGACAAATAATAATTTTTTTAAAATACATAATAAACCCTTTTTTTAGTCGTAACAGCATATTTTCATAAAAAATATACGTAAAATTTTTGTTAATTTTGTGTTAAAATAAGTTTCTTATTTTATTAAGAAAGAACATAATTACAAGAACATAATTATTTCTCAAAAATAATGACTGAAAAAATAGATATTCAAATAATAAATATATATAAATAATAAATAGAAAAAAATAAATAGGGAAAAATAAAAAAAATAAAAAGAAGTTTTATAAAAAACTTTTTAGAGATCAAGTTTCCTTTTTTGACAAATTCCTTTTGGTCTTTCTGCAAAAGACTTTCTTTTCATTTTTTTTGCAGTTTTTTTGATAGGGTTCCATTTATTATTAACGCAGCTTTGATAAACCAAAATTAAGGTTATGTCGATGGATGTTACTTCGCACAGTGGGAGAAAAAGCACATTTTTTTGACAAAAATCGACTAACAATGCAATTCCTAACGGATTTTGATTTTTCTTTTTTGAAACTTATCGTAAGGCTTCCAGGTATAAAGTGTTACTGAGCCTTTTTCATTTCGACTTAACGCAAATTTTTTATTTAGCAACAAACTTACAATTTTTTGTTGCTAAACTTTTCCGTGATACCATTTCTTCTAAGACTTTGAAATTCATTAAAAAAAGGTCATAAATCAATGTAATAACTAACTAAAAATAGTTTTTAGTGGATTAGAGTAACAACAAAATTTTTATAATGTTATAAACAAATTAATTAACAAAAGTCATTTTTTCGTGATTCGCAATCATTAGCTAATTTTGACCCATAGATTTTGTATACAGTATCTCAAATAATGATGTGCACTTGTAATAAGTTAAAAATAGACAATGATTGACAATTATTTAAACAATTTTTATGAATGCACATTTTTATAAATGCACATTTTGACCATTTTTTTTTTGCGAAATCAACTTAAAATGTTTTGCCTAAGATTCCTTGCCATCGTATTTTTTATAGTGATCAATAAATGTTAATTATTTAAACAATTTGAATTAAAAAATGTACATTTTGACCATTTTTTCATTAATAGGTTTGACTTTTTTTGCGGAATTAATTCGAAAGATCTTGGAAAAGACTCCATGTCTTTTCATTTCCATCCATCCTAAATATTTTTAATAGTAACAGAGAATGATAATTATTTAAACGATTTTTATAAACAAATTCACATTTTTACATTTTTTTCATGAATAGGTTTGATTTTCTTTTCGGTGTCAATGCGAAATGTCTTTAATAAATCCGTAAAATGTGGAACATATGACAAGCCTATTAACCCTTTAACGGCCAAGCCTAAAATCCGTTGTCTAAAAATTCTGAAAAAACTCGTGAATAATATATGATCAATTTTTGACTGTTTTCTGCAATAAAAGTTTTTTTTAGTTTTTTGAGTTTTCTCGGCTTCTATTGAGTATACGATTACTTATAACCACCTTACGAGATGCGGAATACTTCACTTTGATCCAATCCGCGCATGTATTTTGCAGAATTTTAAGTTTATTACATGGAAATTCAAGAAAATTAAAAAAAGTAATGACCGTATGTAGACGACCTTAAGTGATTAAGGGTTAATGAAAAAAATGGTCAAAATGCACATTTTTTTGTAAAAATTGTTTCAATAATTAACACTTTTTGGTCACTATGACAGCCAGGTGTCTTTGGCAAGACATTTCAAGTTGATTCCGCAAAAAAATCAATCCTATTCGTGAAATAATGTTTAAAATGTGCATTTGTTTATAGAAATTGTTTAAATAATTAACACTTTTTGGTCGCTATGACAGCCAGGTGTCTTTGGCAAGACATTTCAAGTTGATTCCGCAAAAAAGTCAATCCTATTCATGAAATAATGTTTAAAATGTGCATTTGTTTATAGAAATTGTTTAAATAATTAACATTTCTCGGTCACTCTGCAAAATATGATAGCAAGGAGTCTCAGGCAAAACATTTTAAGTTGATTTCGCAAAAAAAGCCTTTTTATCAAAAAATGGTCAAAATGTGCATTTGTTTATAAAAATTGTTTATAACAATGACAAATGTTGTTTCATGGAACTCTAATGTTTACCATTCTTGTTCTTGACATGAAAATATCCACAGAATGTTTCATGGAACTCTAATGTTTACCATTCTTGTTCTTGACATGAAAATCCACAGAAAAGAAAAATTTTTGATGCATAGATAATAAGTGAATTTAAAATGCAAATAAACAAATAATAAACAAACAAGTGAATTTGTTTATAAAAATTGTTTAAACATTATTATTGTTGTTTGTTGCTTGTTCACAATTAAAAATTGAGTCTTTACATTTTTGTAACAAAATCTATGCAAGTAATGCATTCGAATTCCGAAAATGCAGCAGTTAGCAGTTATATGCATAAATTTGTTTATAACAATTAACAAAATGTAGGATATTTATCTGTAAGTTACATTTTTACTCGACAAAACTAAATATACAAATTCTATACAATTTTTAAGACAAATAAAAAATTACAATTTTTTAAGTCAAATAAAAAATTGCAATTTTTGAGTCAAATAAAAAATTGCAATTTTTGAGTCAAATAACAAATTATTAAATAAAAAATTCAAAAAACATGCACCTCTACGTTAAAGTACGATCCTTCATGAGTATTAAAAAAAAACTCTGATCCGTTGAGACTTGACGAGTCGGCTGATTTCTGCCCCAAAAAAGTCCTTTTTTCCCACTGTGAGCGCGCATATAAAATTGCTAGCTCCGTATAATCTAAATTTTTACACTGGCAGTTTTAGAAATCAAATCCTCATGCAATTGTAATTTAGTTTGTTCTTAACCCAACTTCCAAAAATATTGATTTTTCAACCGATTTAATGGTCACAAATTAATGTGGATAAAATAGGATCAATTGATCGTTGAAGCTGTGTCTCGATGAATAAATTAATTATCCCGAAACCCTGTAATAAGTGCAGAAATGCTTTTGCGGGCGGTTTGGCAGAAAAAGTCTCGTATCTGGTATGCTTGTGAGGTGCTCTCGATTTGCGAGCATGAAAGATGGGACACGATGAAAATTCCAGCGTCTTTCGACGGCCGAGGCCAAGTGTTAATTAACAAGATTGATCAACGGACTGACACTGAAACAGGTTCTGAGACGAGGACTTTTTAAAAGAAGCGCTGGACCGGCTATAGTTACTTTTCTTATGTCGCAACCGCGGTACCGATCACTTTACTGTAATAAGCGATAAGCGCAGGGATTATTCAAGACAGACTTCGCCTGGCAGAAGTTCAGACGGCTACGATCGCCGATTAATTACAATGGCTGTGACACCGACGATAAAAGTTATATTCCTCACTTGGTTGCAAGTGCGGTTATAGAAGTATGAATAGTCATACCCTGGTCGGTAAATAAAGGTTGGATGATGACCGGTTGCGAGAAAACCGAGTCGTGGTTCAACTTATACCTGTTCGAGACAGGCTTCCATTTCTTGATTTTTTGTCGCCCTGAATAGCTGCAGGATATTCGCGATTTAATATGATGTAAATTTAATACGAGTGCTGGTGTTCAAGATACAATGTAACCTGTGGTAATCGTATATCATGTTGCAGGCTTGACAAATTTTTTGAAAGTTTTTCAGAATTCTAAAGATTTTTAAGTGTCGAGTTATTTTCTCGTGCAATCTGGTAATTCTGCCATCATGTATAATAGTTCCGTGCGATCCTAAGCAATGTTCCTCCATTCTCATGAAATCCTATGCAATATTCCTCCATTCTCATGAAATCCTATGCAATATTCCTTTAATCTCATGCAATCCCATGCAATTTCATGAAGTGTCATAAAATTTCATGTAAACTCATGCATACTCATGAAATTTTATATAAATCCATGCCATTTCATGAACTTGCATGCAAACCAATGCAATTTCATGAAATTTCATGCAAACTCATGCAATCTCATGAAATTTCATGTAAACCCATGCAGTCTCATGAAATTTTATGTAAAGCCATGCAATCTCATGAAATTTCGTGTAAACACATGCAGTCTCATGAAATTTCATGAAAACCCATGCAATCTCATGAAATTTCGTGTAAAGTCATGCAATCTCATGAAATTTCATTCAACTTCATGCAATCTCATGAAATTTCATGTAAACCCATGCAGTTTCATGAAATTTCATGTAAACACATGCAATCTCATGAAATATCATGCAAACATATGCAATCTCATGAAATTTCATGCAAACTCGTGCAATCTCATGAAACTTCATGTAAACCCATGCAGTGTTATGAAATTTCTTCTAAACTCATGCATGCTCATGAAATTTCTTATAAACTCATTTTATCTCATGAACTTTCATGCAAACCAATGCAATCTAATGAAATTTTATGTAAAGCCATGCAATCTAATGAAATTTCATGTAAACCCATTCATTCTCATGAAATTTTATATGAAGCCATGCAATCTTGTAAAATTTCATGAAAACCCATGCAATCTCATGAACTTGCATGCAAACCCATGCAGTCTCATGATATTTTATGTAAAACCATGCAATCTCATGACATTTCATGCAAACTCATGCAATCTCATGAAACTTCATGTAAACCCATGCAGTGTCATGAAATATCATGCATACTGATGAAATTTCATATAAACCCATGTAATCTCATGAAGTTGCATTTAAACCAATGCAATCTCATGAAATTTTATGCAAACGCATGCAATCTCATGAAATTTCGTGTAAACACATGCAGTCTCATGAAGTTTCATGAAAACCCATGCAATCTCATGAAATTTCGTGTAAACACATGCAGTCTCATGAAATTTCATGAAAATCCATGCAATCTCATGAAATTTCGTGTAAAACCATGCAATCTCATGAAATTTCATGCAAACTCATGCATCTCATGAAACTTCATGTAAACCCATGCAATGTTATGAAATTTCATGTAAACTCATGCATACTCATGAATTTTCTTATAAACCCATGTAATCTCATTAACTTGCATGCAAACCAATGCAATCTAATGAAATTTCATGCAAACTCATGCAATCTCATGAAATTTAATGAAAACCCATGCAATCTCGTGAAATTACGTGTAAACACATGCAGTCTCATGAAGTTTCATGTAAACACATGCAATCTCATGAAATTTCATGTAGACCAATGTAATCTCATGAAATTTCATGCAAACTCATGAAATCTTATGAAACTTCATGTAAACCCATGCAGAGTTATGAAATTTCATGTAAACTCATGCATGCTCATGAATTTTCTTATGAACCCATGTAATGAAATTTTATGTAAAGCCATGCAATATTATGAAATTTCATGTAAACCCATGCAGCATCATGAAATTTCATCTAAACTCATGCATACTCATGAAATTTCATATACCCATGCAGTCTCATGAACTTGCATGCAAACCCATGCAGTCTCATGAAATTTTATGTAAAGCCATGCAATCTCATAACATTTCATGCAAACTCATGCAATCTCATGAAACTTCATGTAAACCCATGCAGTGTCATGAAATTTCATGTAAACTCATGCATACTCATGAAATTTCATATAAACCCATGCAATCTCATGAACTTGCATTTAAACCAATGCAATCTCATGAAATTTCATGCAAACGCATGCAGTCTCATAAAAATTCCATGAAAACCCATGCAATCTCATGAAATTTCGTGTAAACACATGCAGTCTCATGAAATTTCATGAAAATCCATGCAACCTCATGAAATTTCGTGTAAAACCATGCAATCTCATGAAATTTCATGCAAACTCATGCACCTCATGAAACTTCATGTAAACCCATGCAGTGTTATGAAATTTCATGTAAACTCATGCATGGTCATGAATTTTCTTATAAACCCATGTAATGTCATTAACTTGTATGCAAACCAATGCAATCTAATGAAATTTGATGCAAACTCATGCAATCTCATAAAATTTCATGTAAACCCATGCAGTCTCATTAAATTTTATTTAAAGCCATGCAATCTCGTAAAATTTCATGAAAACCCATGCAATCTCATGAAATTTCGTGTAAACACATGCAGTCTCATAAAATGTCATGAAAACCCATGCAATCTCGTGAAATTTCGTGTAAACACATGCAGTCTCATGAAATTTCATGTAAACACATGAAATCTCATGAAATTTCATGTAGAGACATGCAGTCTCATGAAATTTCATGCAAACTCATGCAATCTCATGAAACTTCATGTAGACCCATGCAGTGTCATGAAGTTTCATGTAAACTCATGCATACTCATGAAATTTCATATAAACCCATGCAATCTCATGAACTTGCATTTAAACCAATGCAATCTCATGAAATTTCATGCAAACGCATGCAGTCTCATGAAATTTCATGTTAACCCATGCAGTCTAATGAAATTTTATGTAAAGCCACGCAATCTCGTGAAATTGCATGTTAACCAATGCAGCATCATGAAGTTTCATGTAAACTCATGCATACTCATGAAATTTCATATAAACCCATGCAATCTCATGAACTTGCATTTAAACCAATGCAATCTCATGAAATTTCATGAAAACTCATGCAATCTCATCAAATTTCACGTAAACCCATGCAGTCTCATGAAATTTTATGTAAAGCCATGCAATCTCATGAAATTTCATGTAAATTCATGCAATCTCATGAAATTTCATTCAAATTCATGCAATCTCATGAAATTTCATTCAACTTCATGCAATCTAATGAAATTTCATGTAAACCCATGCAATCTCATGAAATTTCATGTAAACCCATGCAGTCTCATGAAATTTTATGCAAAGCCATGCAATCTCATGAAATTTCATGCAAACTCATGCAATCTCATGAAACTTCATGTAAACCCATGCAGTGTTATGTAATTTCATGTAAACTCATGTATACTCATGAAATTTCTTATTAACACATGTAATCTCATGAACTTTCATGCAAACCAATGCAATCTAATGAAATTTTACTCAAACTTATGAAATATCATGAAATTTCGTGTAAACCTATGCAGTCTCATGAAATTTTATGGAAAGCCATGCAATCTCATGAAATTTAATGCAAACTCATGCAATCTCTTGAAATTTAATGCAAATTCATGCAAGCTAATGAAATTTCTTGTGAGCCCATGCAATCTCATGAAATTTTATGAAAACCTATGCAATATTGCAATTCCATACAGTGATGCACCTAAAGACAAGAAAATCTTGATCTTGTTTCATATCGCTCGTTTCAAGAATATTTTTAACTAAGATTCTTGAACAGTCAAATGCTTGTGCAGTACCATGCAATCTTTATGCAATCCAGTGCAATCTCATTCAATCCTATGCAATCTTTATTTAATCCCATGCAATCCAATGCAATCTAATGCAATCTTATTCAATCTCATGCAATCTTTATTCAATCGCATGCAATCTCATTCAATCTCATGCAATCTTCATTCCATCGCATGCAATTTCACTTAATCTCATGTAATCTTCATTCAATCTCATGCAATCTCATTCAATGTCATGCAATCTTTATTCAATCCTCATGCAATCTCTATGCAATTTTAATCAACATCATGCAATCTCTATTCAATTTCATGCAAGCTCGAACAATCTTTATGCAATCCCGTGGAATATTCAGCCCTTTTCATGCAATCCAGTACAAACTCTATGCAATTCCATGCAATCTCTATGCAATCCCATGCAATATCTAGCCAATCTCATGAAATCCAATACAATTTTCTGTGCTTACCGACTATATCTAATACAATCTCTAGGCAATCGCTATGCAAGCTCAAGCAATCTCATGCAATCTTTATGCAATCCCGTGTAATATTCAGCTAATCTCATGCAATCCAATACTATTTTTATGAAATTCTATGCAGTCTCATTTAATTCTGTGTAATTTCATGCAATCATTCCAATTTTTTGTAATCCAAAGCACTCTCTTTACAATCCCATGCAATATTTATCCAATCTCATAAAATCCATGACAATCTCTGTGTAATCAAATGCAATCTCATTCAATCCTATGCAATTTAATGCAATCTATACAATCCCAAAGCACCCAATGCAGTCAATATGTAATCCCAGGCACTCTAGTGCAATCCTATGCACTTACATGAAATCTTATGTAAACTCGTGCATTCCAGTGCAATCTCTATGCAATCCCATGCAATATTCAGCCAATCTCATGCAATCCAATACAATTTCTATGAAATTCGAAGTAATCTCATTTAATTCTGTGTAATTTCATGCAATCTATCCAATCTTATGTAATCCAAAGCACTCTCTTTACAATTCTATGCAATATTTAGTCAATGTCATACAATCTACAAAATCTCTATGCAATCCTATGACAACCTATGCAATGCTATGCGATCACTATACAATTACATTTGATCTCGTGCAATTCTGTGCAATCCCACGCATTCGAAAAAAAATCATCAAATCCTATGCAATCCCATACAATGCAATGCGATCTCCTCCAATCTAAAGCAAGCCCATGCATTCGCAAGCAAAATCGTCAAATAGCATATAATCCCTATGCCCTATGCAATTCCATGCAATATTTCTCCAAGCTCATAAAATCTACTACAATCTCTGTGCAATATTATACAATCTCATTCAATTCTATGCAATTTCATGCAATTTATACAATCTCATACCACTCAATGCAATCACTATACAATCCCATGCAATATTGTGCAATCCTAGGCACTTACGAGTAATTTTATATAGACTTGTATCGAATGCAATCTCTATGCAATCTTAATCAATATCATGCAATCTCTATTCAATTCCGTGCAAGCTCAAGCAATTTTTATGCAATCCCATGCAATATGCAGCCAATATCATGCAATCCAGTACAATCTCTATGCAATCCTATGCAATCTCTATGGAATTTCATCCGATTTCATGCAATTCTATACAATCCCATGCATTCGCAAAAAAATAATCAAAATCCCATGCAATCTAAAGGTGTTCAGTAGGGTGAGCCGAAAATTATATTTTCTATGGTTTCGAAATGAGGTCAAACATTTTGAATTCTGGCAATTTAATTTCCTTTTAATTTTAGTTTTAAATTGAGCTAAGCAATTTAGTTTTCCTATGGATTCAAACATTATGGTAATTTTTTTTATGTACGGTTTTTGGTATTAATGCTTATAAAAGTTAAAATTAAAATTATAGTGTTTGTGTGAACTGATTTTTTTTGTTGAAAATAAGCAAAAATAACATTGTTTAAGATTCGGTTAATTCTTATTAAAATTAATATTTGTTAAATATTACGTAAGATATATCTTTAGTTTCCACTAAAAGAGCAGCTGATAATTTCCTTAGATATTAGAAAAATTTCTTCTTAGATTTATCAGTTGTTAAATAAACAATTACACAATTATTAAACTTCTAAATTTCCAAAATTTTCACAACTAAAGTCTAAGAAGAATTTTTTGAGTTCTGAAAAAAATTATGAGTTGCTTTTCCAGTGGAAACTGAAAATGGCAGAAATAATATTTTTTTAAGTTTAATTTGCATGAAAAGTATTCGAATTCTAAGAAAATTTAATTTTTTCATATTTTCAAAAAAAAACTGATTCAAACGAAAATTACACCTTTTGAATTTTACATTTTATTAATATTTAATGCCAAAAACTGTACATAGAAAGATACCATAATTTTCGAAAAATATTTAATTTGCGAAAATTAAGAACATTTGACATCATCATTTTGACATTACCATTATTTTCGAAAAATATTTAATTTGCGAAAATTAAGAACATTTGACATCATTTCGAAACCCCAGGACCATTTTTTATTTGAAAAAGTCATTAGGAATCCGCCGTTTTTGAT
Organism: Euceroptres primus; assembly: GCA_037177015.1. NCBI lineage: Eukaryota > Metazoa > Arthropoda > Insecta > Hymenoptera > Figitidae > Euceroptres > Euceroptres primus. The sequence continues at coordinate 362,904 of JBAGKK010000475.1, read as the reverse complement.
TTTTGAAATTTTTTTATTTTCGGCCCACCCTAATGTGCAGTCTTCAGAACAAATTTTCAATTCAAATTGGTTTTTGGACACGCTTAGAACATTGAATTTTTCAAAATTGAGTTTAATTCTAGAAGAAATCTAAGCAACATAAATGACTTCGAATTTAGTATTTCTCGAAATGAAAATTATTCAGTTGATCTTGAAACGAAATGAATCTGAAATAACGATCGAATTTATAAAATAAATTTGCCATTTGCATTATTTCAGACAAATTTCATTTCAAAACCAACTAAATAATTTCGTTTCCGAAAAATCCTACATTCGAAGTGATGTAAGTTGCTTTCAATTAGATTTCTTTTTGAATTAAACTCAATTTCGAAAAATCCAATATTTTAAGCGTGGATAAAAAGGTAGCAATCTGTATTGAAAATTTGATGTGACGGCTGCATATCTTTAATGCAATTCCATGCAATTTTATGCATTCCCAAAACAAAATGATCAAATCCAATGCAATCTTACAATCTATCGTACTCAAAAAATTCCAGTAATTAACTATTCAGCCATTGTAGAAATATTTTAAGGTGTAGACCCTAGATTCTTTCGTAACAAAACAAGGTTAATTTTTTCTCAAATTTGTATCGGAATACCAAACTTTGTCTCCTCGAAAATTTCTATCAAAACACCAACATTTGTCTCCTCTCAAGTTCATCTCAAAAAAATATCAGCCACCTTTATGCTTTTTTACCAAACCCAAAATTCCTCTCGTCCATATTTTTTTATCCCATAATACGAAACTCGTTCCCGTTCTGTAAATAACATCTTTTCACAAAAGTAACAACCGTTTGAGAAATGTTTTTACGACTCGAAAGGAATTTCATGGCCGGGAGACCTTTTGTCGATTTCACAGCGAACTTTACTTACAATTACCGAAGAGATCTAATTGCAACGACTATTACTTAATTAGCAATTAAGTCCTGCTCCCACGAGGCATACATCGGCTTGCGTCGTCGACAAAAGTAATGGTAAAGGCCGCGCTCTTAAGTACCGTAGAGCGCATAGGTATTAAGAAACATTTTTTCCAAGCATGGGGGATTATTAATGTCATCGATGGCACATCCTGGACGATCTTTATGACTATGGTCCTGTATGCGGATTTTTCCGCAAGGCGCGGGCTATCTAGGGACCTACAGGGCCCAAGTGAGGACAGTAAAACTGTAAATGCAGCCAATGGGCCATATATGAGAGCTATACGAGTCAGGCACTCGCTTCTGTTCAGAGGCAATCCGCCTCAACTCCTCCTAACATAAATGTGCTGCATCATTACGAGTTGCCTGCGGCATTCTATGAAGGGACGTCATTTACATTGCTATCGATGTTTCATATGCGCCTGCTTCTTCAAAATTGTTACGAATGCTTTATTTTAGAGAATAACACCTGAGTGACATCACCCATGATCGGCTGAGACATCACCTAAGATCGACTGAGACTTCTCCTGAGGGAATGTCACCTAGGATTTCGTCTCAATTTCGTCTCAATTAGTGTCCTTATTCAAAGAGCAATTTGTAGTTGCTGATTCTTATCAAGATGACGTTCCGAATTCATCTTGGAAGAACAAGGAAAAAGGAACAATTTACATTGGTATCGACGCGCCACCTCCTTCAAAATTGTCACAAACACTTTATTTGAAATAATATCACCTGGGGGAAATCATCTAAGATCACCTGAGACATCACCTGAGGGAATGTCATCTAAGATCTAATGTCGTCTCAGTTAGTGTCTTTATTCAAAGAACAATTTATAGTTGCTGATTCTTTTCGAGATGACGTTCCGAATTCATCTTGGAAAAACAAGGAAAAGGGAACAATTTACATTGGTACCGAAGTACGTCCTCCTTCAATACTGTTACAGTTTATTTTAAAGAATATTACATGAGAAAAATCATCTAAGATCACCTGAGACATCACCTGAGGGACTGTCACCTAAGAGCCAATTTCGTCTCAATTAGTGTCCTAATTCAAAGAGCAATTTGTAGTTGCTGATTCTTATCGAGATGACATTCTGAATTCATC
>JBAGKK010000475.1:312891-343190 GCA_037177015.1 Euceroptres primus | reverse complement strand
TATCATTTTTGTTTATATATTTGTTTCCAAAATTGTTCATTATATTTGCAAATATAATAATCATCTTCTAAAACAAATATATAACAAATATGACAAACAACTTAGGAAGAAAATATGTAAACCAATATAATAAACAAATTAGCAAATAAATTTAATGAAGAAAATTAGGAAACAATTAGATAAACATGTTGATATATTTTTTCCTAAGTTGTTTATCATATTATGATTATATATTTATTTCCTAAGTTGTTTATCATATTATGTTTATATATTTATTTCCTAAGTTGTTTATTATATTTTAAATATAATTATCAACTTATAGAATAAATATATAAACAAATATGATAAACAACTTAGGAAAAAAATATAAACTAATATAATAAGCAACTTGGGAAACAAATATTTAAACATGTTTATATACTGGTTTCCTAAGTTGTTTATATATTTGTTTCCTAAGTTTTTTATATATTTGTTTCCTTAGTTCTTGATTATATTGGTTTACATGTTTTTCCTCTAAGTTGTTTATCATATTTACTTATATAATTGTTTATAGTTTGTAGTTTATATTTTTGAGTTTTTTATTATATTTGTTTATATATTTGTTTCATAAGTTGTTTATCGTATTTGTTTATATATTTGTTTTCTAAGTTGTTTATCATATTTATTTATATATTTGTTTCCCAAGTTATTTATTATATTTGCAAATATAATAATCAACTTATAAAACAAATATATAAACAAATGTAATAAACAACTTAGGAAGCATATATAACAAACAACTTAAGAAACAAATATAATAAACAACTTAGTAAACAAATATTATAAACAAATATAATAAACAACGTAGAAAAATAGTTGGGTTCATATTTATTTGATATTATACAAAACACTAAGAGGGTAATTTATTAGTATAACAAATTGTCAAATGGAACCGAGAAGAATTAATTCTGTTGTATTTAACAAGAGATAAAACTATTTTAATTAGTGGCCCCTCGTTTCACTGTCGCCACTTACATAAAGTCGAGAACAACCGACTCTTGGGTATAAAGGAGAGGCAATCTTGGTTCTCATCTCCATGGACTCTTCGCCATCGCATCACCTTGACTATTTTATTTTATACTTACTTTTTGCTTGTATCGAGTAATGTTGTCCATCTGAAAATAAAAAAAAACACCATATTCCAACCAATAGAAGATGAAAAAAAGAAATATTGAAAATGAAGGATAAAACGCCATTTAAGTAAAGTGGTAGATATGACTAAATTATTCCTTATTGCTGCCTCTGGAGTCAGTTCGATTCAATTTCATAAACTGTATCGCAATGGTCTTGAGATTAAGATAAACAAAGAAAGGGGAATTTTACTAATTCTCCTACATTCCAAAAAACCTCTTTTATTCTGAACCTTTCTTATCTATTTTCGCTTGGTAGGCTTGTAAGGCATCGTTCAGAGAAAATGGGAGGTTTTAAGGAAATGGGAGATATTGAGGAAAGACAGGTTGCGGGGAAATGGAACATTTAGAGAAAACGGGAAGTTTTGAGGAGATGTGAGCTTATAAGGAAAGGGAAGTTGCGAGGAAATGAAAGATTGTGAGAAAAGGGGATCTTGTAAGAAGTACGGAAAGGGAGGTTGTAAAAGTAGGAGAGGTTATAAGGAAAAGGAGGATTTAAGCAAACAGTGATATTCACTAAAGAGGAGGTTGTAAGAAAAGGGAGGTTGTGACAACAGGGGAGGCTATAAGAAAATGGGAGACTTTAAAGGGAGGTGATGTGAGTAAACATGAGGCTGCGACTAAATGGGAGGTTTTAAGGAAAGGGAGGTTGCGAGGAAACGGAGGTTTTGGAAAAACGGGGATGTTGTGAGGGAATGGTAGGTTATGAGATATCGGACGGTTATAAGGAAAGGGCGGTTGTGAGGAAATGGAAGATTGTGAGAAAAGAAGATGTTATGAGAAACTTGGAGGTCGTAAGGAAAGGGAAGTTTTTAGAAAAGTGGAGGTTGAGAGAAAACTGGAGGTCGTGGAGAAATGGAAGTTGTAAGGAAATGGAAGTTTAACAAAGAACCGGAGATTGTGAGAAACGATCATTTAAGATTGTAAGAAAATGGGATGTTGAGAGAAAATAGAAAGTTGTACGGAGAGGGAGGTTGTAAAAGAAGGTGAGGTTGTAAGAAAAGGGAGGTATTGACGAAACGGGAGATTGTAAGAAAATGGGAGATTATAATAAAGAGAGGCTGTGAGGAAAATAGAGGTTCTAAGGGAAAGGAATATTTTAATAAAATAGGAGGTTCTAAGAAAAGGGAGATTTTAAGGAAAGGGGATGTTTTGAGAAAGTGGGAAGTTTCAAGAAAATTGGAGGTTGTAAGGGGAAATGGAGGTTGTGAAGAAACGAAAGTTTTAAGGAAACGGGAGTGGTGAGGAAAAAGGGTGTTGTGAGGAAATAGGAGGTTATGAAGAAAGTAAGGTTGTAAATGAAGAGGAGGTTGTAAGAAAATATGAGGTTGTGACTAAATGAGAGGTTTTAAGGAAAAGGAGATTGCGAGAAAACAGACGATTAGGAGAAAATAGAATGATGTGAGAAAATGGGAGATTGCAATAAAAGGATGATTTGTAAGGGAAGAGGAGGTTGTAAGGGAAGGAAGTTATAAAGAATCGGAGGTGATGAGAAAATTGGAGGTTATGACGAAATGAAGGTTGTAAATGAAGAGAAGGTTATGAGCAAATATGTGGTTGTAACTAAATTGGAGGTTTTAAAGAAAGAGAGGTTGCAAGACAACGGAAAATTAGGAGAGAAGGTGATGCTATGAGAAAACATTAAATTGTAATGAAAGAGAGATTTGTAATGACCGAGAGATTTGTAAGGGAAAAGGAGATTGTGAGGAAAGGGAAGTTTTAAGGAAACATAGGTGGCGAGGAAATTAAATGTTATGAGGAAAAGGAGGTTCTAAAGGGAGGGGAGGTTTGAGTGAATATGAGGTTGTGACAAAATGTGAGGTTTCGTGCAAAGGAAGGTTGCGAGGAAACCGACGATTATAAGAAAAGGGGTTGTTGTGAGGGAAAGGGAGGTTATGGGAAAGTGGAAGGTTATAAGGAAAGGGAGGTTTTAATACATTGAGAGGTTACAGTAATACGGAAGTTATCAGGAAAGGGAGGTTTTAAAGGGAAGAGAGGCTGTGAGGAAATAGGAGGTTGTGAGCAAAGCTAGGTTCTACATAAACAGGAAAGGGAAGGGAAGGAAAGGGAAGGTTATGAGAAAATTGGAGCAAATAAGGAAAGGGAGGCTGTGTGGAAAATGTAGGTTTTGAGGGAAAGAGAAGATTCCGAGAGAATGGGAGGTTGTATCATGATGGCAGGTTATAAAGAAATGCCAGATCATAAGGATAAGTATATTGATAGGAACAGGAAGTTGTAAGGAAAGGAAAAGGAGGCTGTGAGAAAAAAAGAGGTTTTGGGGGAAAGGAAAGTTGTGTGAAAGTGGAGGTTGTATCCTAATGGGATGTTGTGAGGAAATGAGAGGTTATAAGGATAGATAGGCTTTTCGGAAAAGGGAGATCGTTATAAAATAGGATGTTGTAAGAAAAGGGAGGATGTAAGAAAATAGAAGGTTGTGAGGAAAGAGATATAGTGAGGAAAAGAAGGTTTTAAAGAAACTTAGGTTATGAGGAAAGGGGAGTTGCGATTAAATGGGAGGTAGTGTGAATCTGGGAAGTAATGGAAAAATGAAAAGTGATAACGATAGAGAGGTTGTCGAAAAGAAGGTTGTGAGAAAGTGAAAGATTATACGAAAAGGGAGGTTGTCAGGGAAAAAAAGTTTGTAACATAGTGGATGGTTGTAAGAAAATAGGAGGTGATAATGATAGGGAGGTTGTGAAGAAAGGGATGTTGAAAATGAAAGGGAGGATGTAAAGGATAGGGAGCTTGTAAAGGAAAGAGAGCTTATAAAGGAAAGGGAGGTTGTAAAAGACAGGGAAGCTGTAAAGGAAAGGAAGATTGTAAAGGAAAGGGAAGTTATGAAGGAAAAGGAAGTTGTGCAGGAAAGGGAAGTTGTAAAGGAAAGGAAGATTGTAAAGGAAAAGGGAGCTTATAAAGGAAAGGGAAGTTGTAAAGGAAAAGGACTTTGTAAAAGAAAGGAAAGTTGTAAAGGAAAGGAAAGTTGTAAAGAAGAGAAGTTGTAAAGGACAGGGAAGTTGTAAAGGAAAGGGAGGTTGTAAAGGGAAGAGAGGTTGTAAAGGAAAAAGATATTGTCAAAGAAAAGGAGCTTGTAAAGGAAAAAGAGCTTATAAAAGAGAGAGAGCTTATAAAGAAAAGGGAAGTTGTAAAGGAAAGGGAAGTTGTAAAGAAAAGGGAGATTGTAAAGGAAAAGAAGCTTGTAAAGGAAAGGGAAGTTGTAAAGGAAAGGGAGGTTGTAAAGGAAAGGGAAGTTGTAAAGGAAAGGAAAGTTGTAAAGGAAAGAGAAGTTGTAAAGGAAAGAGAGCTAATAAGGGAAAGCGAGCTTATACAGGAAAGAGAAATTGTAAAGGAAATAGAGTTTGTAAAGGAAAGCGAAGTTGTAAAGGAAAGGGAAGTTGTAAAGAAAAGGGTGGTTGTAAAGGAAAAGGAGAGTGTAAAGATAGAGGAAAGGGATCTTATAAAGAGAAGGGAAGTTATAAAGGAGAAAGAGATTGTAAAGGAAAAGAAGCCTATAAAAGAAAAGGGAGTTGTATAGGACAGGGAAGTTGTAATAGAAAGGTAGGTTGTAGAGGAAAGACAGGTTGTAATGGAAAGAGAGACTGTAAAGGAAAAGGAGCTTGTAAGGGAAAGGGAGCTTACAAAGGAAAGGGAGATTGTAAAGGAAAAGGAGCTTGTGAAGGAAAGGGAAGTTGTAAAGGATTGGGAGGTTGTAAAGAAAAGAGAAGTTGTAAAGGACAGGGAAGTTGTAAAGTAAAGGGAGGTTGTAAATGGAAGAGAGGTTGTAAAGGAAAAGGAGATTGTTAAGGAAAAGGAGCTTGTAAAGGAAAGAGAGCTTATAAAGGAGAGAGAACTTATAAAGAAAAGGTAAGTTGTGAAGGAAAGGGAAGTTGTAAAGGAAAGGGAGATTGTAAAGGAAAAGAAGCTTGTTAAGGAAAGGGAAGTTGTAAAGGAAAGGGAGGTTGTAAAGGAAAGGGAAGTTTTAAAAGCAAGGAAAGTTGTAGAGGAAAGGGAAGTTTTAAAGGAAAGGGAGCTAATAAAGAAAAAGGAGCTAATAAAGGAAAGCGAGCTTATACAGGAAAGAGAAATTGTAAAAGAAGGGGAGTTTGTAAGGGAAAGCGAAGTTGTAAGGGAAAGAGAAGTTGAAAAAGGAAAGAGAAGTTCTAAAGGAAAGAGAGGTTGTAAAGAAAAGGGAGCGTATAAAGGAAAGGTAGCTTATAAAGGAAAGGGAAGTTGAAAAGGAAAGGGAGTTTGTAAGGGAAAGAGAAGTTGTGAAGGAAACGGAGATTGTAAAGGAGAGGTAAGTTGTGTAGGAACGGGAGGTTGTAAAGAAAAGGAAGGTTGTAAAGGAAAGGGAGATTTTAAGGAAAGGGATGTTGTAAAGGAAAGGCAGGTTGTAAAGAAGAGAAGATTATGAAGAAAGGTGGACTGTAAAGAAGGGGAGATTTTAAGAAAATAGACGTAGTGAGAAAATATAATCTATCTTTAAAGTCCATCTGCACAAAACCGTGATCGCTAAAGGTGCCTTAGATGTGAAGAAAGTTTATTTCAGTAGGATTTACAGAAACTTCATAACTCCATCTTTTATTACTTTGGGATCCTTAATGTTGAGGGATTCTTATCAACGTTGATTCTTTATTTTCTGACTGCGAAGTTTCAGAGACTCTTTATTGCCACGAACTCCATATTGGGCTTTCTGACATAAATTAAATCTCCGTTACTATATCACATATTTCCAAATACTTTATTAGTATTGTTCTTGTCAAAGATATTCATGCAAATTTGTGTACCATGCATAAACATAAATGAAATGAAAGTGCTAAGTGTATCGGGTTGCTGGAAATGAGTCGTATCCAGATATCTTTTGCAGAAGTCACCGTGACTTGCTTTCTGCAAGTGAGCATATAAGCTGAACAAAGTTTCCCTCTCGTTTCTGTACTACCAGCTGTCTCGTAATATCGGATGCGATTTTAACCATATCGATGCTATCGGGCAATTTGCACCGCCTTACGTTCCTTATTCTACCGGCAAACTCCCGCTCACTTCGCCACCCACACAAGGAAGATTTGCTCTCGTAAATGGGAGACGGGTTCCGCTCTTAACGAGTCAGTTACCTTTTCCAATTTTTTCATTATTAGGAAAAAGAAATAAAAAAGAATTTTTTGTAGTTTGTATTGCATAACAAGAAGAAAATCAATAAAAACCTCATTGACTTTTATCTAGGCACGCACTAGATCTTAATTAAAACTCTTAATATTCATCGGCTAAAATGAATATTCACTTTTGCTAATTGATTTACTATTAGAACTTGCGATAAATCAATCACAAGTCAATCAATTATATTCCCTCCATTTATTCACGTTTTAGAATAAAATTCTGCGTTCTAAACATTTTCAAATAAAGTCTTCAACGACAATCAAGGCCATCAGGATTCGTCACGTTTCGTATAAAAAAAAATCCTTGAAAATTCAGACTGGCATCAAGGTTTCGAGCCAAAAAGGAGATTTTGTTATTTGTCTTTACACTTCAGAATTAGTTTCTTTCTTTTTTCTTTTGTCGATTAAATTAATAAAATTTCTTCTTTATATTATTCCCACGAAGGATTTGCTTCTCAATTATTTATCTTTTAATTAATTCCTTGTTGCGATAAGATCATCCCGTACCAAACGAATAGTTTTGCGAATACACTCAACTCGAAGCTAACTCTTGTAAGTTTGTTTTCTAGATGGACAGTTTCCGCAACAATTGACGTGATCCGTTCGTTCCGTTAGATCAGCCCACTTTGATCCGACTATCATATGATCCCTAACGATCTCAGATAACGACGTGTGATATAACGATCTTCGTTTCGTTGGGAGATCAAACATCAAACGAAGAAACTCGAAAGGCCACTAACTCGAATACCGTTAACGTCTCGAATCTTCCTTTTCTTAGGCTCGTTCAACAAACCTAGGATGGAGACTTATTGTTTATTCCACTGCTCATTATCACAGGCAGAATCGAGCCAAGAATGCAAAAGATTTACAACGTTTACGAGCATTCAGAAAGAGTCGAAAACAGCTCCTTTTTCGTATCTTTGTAGAAATTTCCCCATAATTTATTTCAATTTAAAGGGGAGGCAACTGAAAAATACCGGCATTGGAAAATTTTTCGGCAATTCGGCATTTTAAGGTAGATCAGCATTTTCCAGCAATTCTGCATTTTTCGGGAATTCGGAATTCTTCAGAAATTCGGTATTTTTAAGCCATTCAGCATTTTTCGGCAATTCAGTATTTTTCGGAAATTCAGCATTTTTCGGCAAATCAGCATTTTTCGGTGATTCAGCATTTTTCGGCAATTAATAACTTTTCAGCAATTTGGCATTTTTAGGTAATTCGATATTTTCAGCATTCTTCGGCAATTCAGATTTTTTCAGCAAGTCGGTATTTTTAGGTAATTCAGCATTTTTCGGCAATTCGGAAATTCGCTATTTTGCGGACATTCGACATAATTCAGCATTCTCCGGCAATATCAAATTCTCGACAATCGAAAATTCTCGCTAGTTTATAATTTTACCGAAATTGAAAATTCTTGTCACTAGAAAATTCTTGACAGAAAATTGTCTATAAAATTTCGGCAAAATAACTCTGTAAAATTCCTAAAAAAATTTAAAACTGTTTTAATTAATAAATAATTAAATGATTTCAATAATAACTTAATTTAAAATATTTTCGAAATACAGAATAACTTCAAAAAATGAATTTATTAAATTATTATTGAAATTATTTGCTTATTTATTTATTTATTAAAACAATTTTCAATTTCATTTCGGGAATTTTCTAGTGTCAATAATTTTCCAGTGTCCGAAATTTTTCAGTCTCGGGATTTTTATATTGTCAGAAATTTTTTTTCGGGAATTTCCCAGCGTTGGAAATTTTCTTTGTCGGGATTTTTCAGTCTTCCCAGCAATTCAGCATTTTTCTGCAATTTAGATTTTTTCAGCAATTCGGCATTTTAAAGAAATTTTGAATTTTTCAGCAATTCGGCATTTTTCGTCAATTCCGAATTTTCTAGCAATTCAGTATTTTTCGGCAATTCGGAATTTTTAGACAATTCAATATTTTTCGGCAATTTAGATTTTTTCAGCAAATCGACATTTTTAGGAAATGCAGCATTTCTCGGCAATTTGGAAATTCGGCATTTTCCGGCAATTCGGCATTTTTAGGCAATTCGGGACAACTGAAAATTCCCGACAAGAGAAATTTTCGACTTTAAATAATTACCGAAAAATAAAATTCTCGACATTGTAAAATCCCTGACCATATAAAACTCCCGACGATCGAAAATTCTCGGCACTTTATAATTTTACAGAAATTGGAAATTTTCAACACGGAAAAATTCTCTACAGAAAATTGCCGATATTGTAAAACCACCGACGCTGTAAAATTCCTGACACTAGAAAATTTTCGGCATTCGAAGAAAAATGGAAATTATGTTAAAAATAATGAAATAATTTTAATAATAATTTAATTAAAAATGTTTACAAAATATAGAATAACTTTTAAAAATGTATTTATTAAATTATTATTAAAATTATTAACTTATTTATTTATTAAAATTATTAACTTATATATATATATATATATATATATATATATATATTAAAATTATTAAATTATTTATTTATTTAATAAAATTATTAACTCATTTATTTATTTATTAAAACATATTTCAATTTCTTTTCGGGAATTTTCCAGTCTTTCCGGCAATTCAACATTTTTCGGCCATTAAAATTTTTTCAGTAATTCGGCATTTTTAGGGAATTTAGAATTTTTCAGCAATTCGACATTTTTCGGCAATTCTGAATTTTTCACCAATTCGGAATTTTTCGGCAATTCGGTATTTTTAAACAATTCAACATTTTTCGGCAATTTAGATTTTTCATCAATTCGGCATTTTAAGGAAATCCAGCATTTTTCGGTCATTTCCAAATTCGGCATTTTTAGGCAATTCGGGACAACTGAAAAATCCCGACACGGGAAATTTCCGACATTGAAAAATTGCCAAAAATTAACTTCTCCACACTGTAAAATCGCCGACAATATAAAATTTCCGACGATAAAAAATTGTCGACAGCTTATAATTTCGAAAAAAATGGAAAATTGTTTTAAAAAATAGTTAAATAATTTCAATAACAATTTAATAAAAATATTTTAAAAATACAGAATAACTTATACAATGTATTTAATAAATTATTATTAAAATTTTTTACTTGTTTATTTATTTATGAGAACAATTTTATATTTCTTTTCGAGTATTTTCTATTGTCGAGAATTTTCCAGTTTCGAGATTTTTATATTGTCGGAAATTTTCTTTGTCGGGATTTTTCAGTCTTCCCGACAATTCAGCATTTTCCGCAATTTAAATTTTTTCAGCAATTCGGTATTTTTAGGAAATTCAGAATTTTTCAGCAATTCGGCATTTTTCAGCAATTCTGAATTCTTCAGCAATTCGTCATTTTTCGGTAATTCGGAGTTTTTAGACAATTTAACACTGTTCGGAGATTTAGATTTTTCAGCAATTTAGCATTTTTAGGAAATGCAGCATTTTTCGACAGTTTGGAAATTCGACATTTTAATGCATTTCGGGAAAACGGAAAAATACCGACAAGTGTAATTTCCGACCTTGAAAAATTGCCGAAAAATAAAATTCTCGACATTATACAATCGCTGACTATGTATATAAAGTTTCCGACGATCGAAAATTTTCTATAGTTTATTGAAATATTTTTAAAATACAGAATAACTTTCAAAAATGTATTTTTTAAATTATTATTAAGACTATTTACCAATAAATTTATTTACTCATTAAAACAATTTTCAATTTCTTTTCAGGAATTTTTAATTTTTGTAAAATTATAAGCTGTTGAGAATTTTCTAGAGTCGGGAATTTTCCAGTGTCTGAAATTTTCTTTCTCGGGATTTTTCAGTCTTTCCGGAAATTTAGCATTTTTCGGAAACTCAGAATCAATATTTTCCAGAAATTTGACATTTTTCGACAATTCGACAGTTTCCGGTAATTCGGCATTTTTAGGCAATTCAGAAAAATAAAATTCTCGACATTGTAAAATCACCGACAATCGAAAATTCTTGACAGTTTATAATTTTACCAAAATTGAAAATTCTCCGCTCTGGAAAATTCTCGACAGAAAATTATCTATATTGTAAAGTTACCGACGCTGTAAAATTCCCGATTCTAGAAAATTCCCAACATTGGAAAATTTCCGACACTAAAAAATTCCCAACATTGGAAAATTCCCGATAATAGAAAATTCCCAACATTGGAAAACTCCCGAAACTAGAAAGTTCCCAACATTGAAAAGTTCCCGAAAGAAATTGAAAATTGTGTTAATAAATAAATAATTATTTTAATAATTTAAATAATAATTCAATTTAAAATATTTTTAAAATACAGAATTACTTTTAAAAATGTATTTATTAAATTATTATCAAAATTATTTACTTATTTATTTATTAAATCAATTTTTAATTTTTTTTCAGGAATTTGCTAGGGTGTAAGAATTTTCAATTTAGGTAAAATTATAAGCTGTCGAGAATTTTCTATTGGCGAGAATTTTCCAATTTCGGGAATTTTACATTGTCGGCATTTTTTTCAGGAATTTCGCAGCATCGGCAATTTTCTTTGTCGGGATTTTTCAGCCTTTCCGTCAATTTAGCATTTTGCGAAAATTTTCGTCAATTCGGCATTTTTCGGCAATTCAGAATTTTTCAGAAATTCTGAATTTGTCCTCAATTCGGCATTTTTCGGCCATTCGTCATTTTTCGGCAGTTCGACATTTTTCGGAAATACGGAATTTTTAGGCAATTCGGCATTTTTAATCAATTCGGTATTTTTAAGCAACGCAGCATTAGTCGGCAACTGGGCAATTTGGCATTTTTCGTTAATTCGGTAGTTTTCGTTAATTCGGCATTTTTCGTCAGTTCGGCATTTTTCGTAAATTCGGCAATATTTTTTTCGTCAATTTTGCTGCATTGGAAATAAGTCGGGATTTTTCAGTCGTACGTTTAAGTGGTCAATATAAAAAGGGTTAAAAAAAGTGCTAGAGATATTTCACTAAACAATTACAAATTTGTCAATTGTTAATTTCATTGACAATTTTCCAGGATTGGGTTTTGCTTGAAACAATTACATAAAATATTGAATAACAATACAGTTTTTAAATTTATGATCATCGTAAACTTTGGGATGGTCGTTTTTTTCCGGATTCCCTATTGTCTGCAATTACTGCCAGAGCAACCTTAGATTCTATTGATCCTGGATAAGGACCTTTTAATTAAAAGAATTCTTCTTTTGATCTAAGGTTTCTTTGTATCATCTCAGTTACATTCTCATTAGAAAAATCCTTTTATAAAAATCTGTTCTCCTTATTCATAACGAACCCTTACACCATAGGTTCCTATTTAGCAATATTTTTAATTTAGATCTTTGAAAACTTTTTAAAAATCTAAGACTCCTTAAGCATAAGGAGCCTTAAGCATAAGAAGCCTTAAGCATAAGGAGCCTTAAGCATAAGAAGCCTTAAGCATAAGGAGCCTTAAGCATAACAAGACCCTCCAGATAAGATCCTTACCTCAGTTTTTCCCGGAGGGTCTTATTTTCGGTGGCTTTAATATCATAAACCACTTATTGCAAAATCAATTCAGGAACTCTCCTTATTTTGAACATTTTCCATTTTCTAAAAGGTTCATTAACAAAGGTTCTATAATCTCAGCAAAGCTTTTTAGTTCAGGTGCACTTTTAATCTAAGGTACTTCTTATCTCCAGGGTCTTTTTATCCTCGAGAAATCCACTGTCAGGGACTCGTTATAATTGGAGAATACTTTTTATCTAAGGCGCCTTGTCATTAACTCTAAAGCAGACTACTAACGAAAGTACTGAGTCGGAAAGTCGGCTCTCCTTTAAGCCTTGTATAAACTCTCGGGATAATATCGCGCACAACCGCGGCTAAAAACATCGTAAATAAGCATATAATACAATCAATGTCCCAGGAGTCATGAAACATTTACCGCATTCCTGCTCTTTCTCCGCAATAATATGGCAAACAAACTCGGCTCATTCCCGGGCTGATAAAATTCGCTGCGGACAGATTTTAATCTCGAGACGTAACACGCCGTAAACCCTAAATAGGATCCGGTCTCTGGCGTGTTAACGTTCACCGAAGACAACGGCACTCCCACCGATATATGTAAATGTTTGTAACTACAAGTACAATACTGACACAATTCGATAGCGGGAGTTGGAATTGTCCAAGGTGTTTTCAAGCCGATCCTCTGAGGCATGCGAATCGTGATAATAAGAATGGTAGCGACTGTATCGAACTCAAGTTGCGGTAAGCCTTTCCTGTCTCGGGATCGAGTAGCTCCGCAGTAAAGAGTGGAACTCAATGGTCAAGCAACTTGGGAATGGTGACTGCGATATCGCAAATTTTCAGAAACGACTTCTGTTTACGAGGTCTTATTCCCTTGAGCTGCAGGACTCTCGAGGAGTCCCGACCTTCTATCATTTTATTTTTCTTTTGCGAAATCTAGTACTTTTATGAATTTCTGAGCTTACGGACATGCAAGAAAGGATTTCGTAGCCTATTTAAATCTTTTTTAGATTCCCCTCGTACCGCTCAAAGAAAGGTGTGGGTATATTCCGATAGGAATGTGTGACGTGGAACGAAGAAACCTACCGGATAACTGAAAAAAATCGATTTTCAGGTTTTTATTGATTCTGAGTAATGAAGATTTTTCCTATCTAATAAAAAAATCCCCATTGCTCCAGGATCAAAACTGAATTTTCTGGAGCTCAAAGATGTACGAGGACTCCTTTGCCTTCCCTTGTCTTCCTTTCACTTTGATCCGCTTTTTATCGTAAACTCATTTTCGGTCATCCAGTGGGTTTCTTCTTTCCATGTCACATAAACATTTCTATCTGGACCTCTCAACGAGTCAGTGTGGAAGTGGAGGTTGTTCGGGAAAGAAATGCTGTGTAGAAGTGGAGGTTCTGAGAAAAGGAAGGTTGTGTGTAATTAAAGGTTGTCAAAGTGAAGGTTGTGTCGAATTGGGGGTTGTTTGGAAGTAGAGCTTGGGTTGGAAAGGGAGCTTGTGGAGCTGGAGGTTGTGTTGAAGTGGAGATTGTAAGGTTGGAGGTTGTGTGGTAAAGAGAGCTTGTAAAGGTAGAGATTTGTTGAAGTGCGGCTTGTGTCGAAGTGGCGGTTGTGTTGAAGTGGAGGTTGTGTCGAAGTAGAGGTTGTGTTGAGGAGTAGATTGTGTTGAATTGGAGGCTGTGTCGAAGTGGATATTGTGTTGAAGTGGAGGTGGTGTTGAAGCGGAGGCTGTGTTGAATTGGAGGTTATGTTGAAGTGTAGATTGTGTTGAAGTAGAGGTTGTGGGTAAGTTGAGGTTATGTCAAAATTGAAGTAGCTCGAAAGTGGAGGCTGTGTTAGACTGGAGGTTGTGTTGAAGTGCAGATTGTTTTAGAAAGAAAAGTTGCGACATTGGAAGTTGTGTTGAACTGGAAGTTCTGTTGAAGTACAGGTTATGTCGAAATTGCAGTTGTATGGAAGTGGAGGCTGTGTTAAACTGGAAGTTGTGTTGAAGTGAAGGTTGTGTTGAAGTGCACATTGTTTGAAAAAGAAAGGTTGTGACATTGTAAGTTGTGTTGAACTGGAAGTTTTGTGGAAGTAAAGGTTATGTCGAAATTTAGATTGTTTGGAAGTGGATGTTGTGTTGAACTGGAGGTTGTGTTGAAGTAAAGGTTGGGATGAAGTGAACGTTGTGTTAAAGTGCAGGTTGTTTTCGAAAGGAAGGTTGCGACTTTGGCAGTTGCGTTGAAGCTGAGACTCTGTGGAATTAAAGGTTATGTCAAATTTGAAGTTGTGTGAAAGTGGAGGTTATGTCGAAATTGAAGTTGTCTGGAAGTGGAGGTTGTGTTGAACTGGAGGTTGTGTTGAAGTGAAAGTTGTGTTGAAGTGCAGGTTGTTTGAGAAAGAAAGGTTGTGACATTGGAAGTTGTGTTGAACTGGAGGTCCTGTGGAAGTGAAGGTTATTTCGAAATTGAGGTTGTTCGGAAGTGGATGTTGTGTTGAAGTGGAGGTTGTGTTGAAGTGAAGGTTGTGTTGAAGTGAAGGTTGTGATGAAGTGAACGTTGTGTTGAAGCGCAGGTTGTTTTCAAAAGGAAGGTTACTACATTGGCAGTTGTGTTAAAGTGGAGATTCTGTGAAGTAAAAGGTTATGTCGAATTTGAAATTTTGTGGAAGTGGAGGTTATGTCGAATTTGAAGTTGTCTGGAAGTGGAGGCTGTGTCGGGCTAGAGGTTGTGTTGAAGTGCAGATTGGTTGAGAAAGAAAGGTTGTGACATTGGAAGTTGTGTTAAACTGGAGGTTTTGCGGAAGTAAAGCTTATGTCGAAATTGAGGTTGTGTGGATGTTGTGTTGAAGTTGAGGTTGTGTTGAAGTGAAGGTTGTGTTGAAGTGAAGATTGTTCTCTAAAGGAAGGTTGTGACATTGACAGTTGTGTTGAAGTGGACGTTGTGTTGAAGTGGAGATTGCGTTGAAGTGGAGATTGACTGGAAGTGGCGGTAGGGTAGGGGAAATGGGAGATTATGATGGGTATACGGAGGAGGAAGAGGAGGTTGCAAGGGAAGAGGAGGTTGAAGGTTTTGTTGAAATGGAGTTTGTGTGGAATTGCAATTAAAGATGTAAGTTTGGTGGAAGTGGAGGTGCGGTAAAGGAAAGGTTATGGTAGTTTAAAGGCGGGGATAGAGGCAGCTAGATGGGAATAGGAGGTCGTGTGGAAGTGAATGCTATGTCGAAGTGGAGGTTGTGTTGAAGTGGAGGTTGTGTGGAAGGAAAGGTTATGTCGAATTTGAAGTTATGTGAAAGCGAAGGTTTTGGGGGAACAGGAGGTTGGCGGTTGTGTTGAAATATAGTTTATGAGTGAAGGTGGAAGTTGTGTGGGAGTGGATGTGCGGTAAAGGGAAGGTTATGGTAGATTAAAGGCAGGGATAGAAGAGGCTATGTGAGAATGGGAGGTTGTGTGGAAGTGGAGGGTATATCTAAGTGGAGGTTGTGTGGAAGTGGATGTTATGTTCATATTGTGGTTGTATGGTTAAGGCTGGTTGTGACGAAAGAGGAGATTGTATTGAACTGGAGATCGTATGTGAAGGGGAGGTTGTCTGGAAAACGGAGGATGTGAGGGAAGGGAAAGTTGTGGCGTGAGACGTAGTGTTTAAGTAGAGGTTGTGTGGGAAAGGGAGGTTGTGACATTTGAAGTTGTATTGAAGTGGAGGTTCTGTGGAAGTAAAGGTTATGTCGTAGTTGGGGATGTGTCCAAGAGGAGGTTGTGTGAAGGTGAAGGATTCCTGGAAGTGGAGCGTGCTTGGAAAGGGAGGTTGTGAATGAAGTGGATAATTGTGAGGTGGGAGATTTTATAAAAGTAATGGCAAGGAATGGTTATATTGGATCAAAGGTGGGGATAAAGCAGTCTGTGGGAATGAGAGCTTGTGTTGAAGGGCATGTTGGGTAAAAAATGGAGGTTGTGAGGTTAGAGATCGTGTTGAAGTGAAGTTTGTGTGAAAGTGGAGGTGGGTAAAGGCGAAAAATGTTATGGTAGGTGAAAGATGGGGGTAATTTTGGGGCGGTGGGGATGTGGGAATGGAAGGTTGTGTTGAAGAGGAAGTTGTGTTGAAGTGAAGGTTATGTTAAAGCGAAGGTTGTGTGGAATTGAAAATAATGTCGATGTGAATGTTGTGTTGAAGTGGATTGTATGTGGAACTGGAGGTTGGGTAAAGGAAAAGAAAGATTATGTTGGATGAAAAGTGGGAGTTAAGGAGACTGCGTGGGAATGGGAGATTGTGTTGAAGTGGAAATTTATGTGGCAAACAAAGCCTGTGAGGTTGGAGGTTATGCAGGTTATGCCGAATTAGAGGTTATATCAAAGTAGAGGTTGTGTGCAATTGGAGGTTGCCTGAAAGTGAAGTTTTTGTGGGAAAGGGAAGTTGTAAGGCTGTTTAAAAGCGATAGTGGGGTGAAGGAAATGAAAGATTTTGGTAAGATTGAGAAGTTGTTTGAAAGAGAGGGTTTTGTTGAAGTAAAGGTTATTTCCAAGTGAAGGTTATGTCGTGATATAGGTTGTGTGAAATTAAAAATAGTATCGCAGTGGAGGTTGTGTCGAAGTCGAGGTTACGTTGAAGTGGAGTTTAAGTGGTTAGAAGTTGTGTGGAAGTGAAGGTTATGTAGAAGTGTAGGTTGTGTGGAAGTTGAGGTTGCCTGGAAGTAATGTTTTTGAGGGAAGTGGAGGTTGTGAGGTTGGGTGTTGTGTGGAAGTTGAGTTTGTGTTGAAGTGAAGGTTATGTTAAAGTGCAGGTTATGTGGAAGTTGAGGTTGCATGGAAGTGGTGATTGTGTGGTAAGGGGAGCTTGTCATGGAAAGGAAGATTGTAATGGAAAGGGAGGTTGTCATGGAAAGGGAGATTGTAATGGAAGGGGAGGTTTTGATGAAAGGGGAGGATGTAAAGTTGAGGGTTGTGTGGAGGTGGAGCTAGGGTAAAGACAAGGAAAGGTTGTGGTAGGATTGGGAGGTTATGTGGAAGTGGGGGTTGTGTGAAAATGAAGTGAAGGTTATGTGAAAGTGGACGTTGTATAGGAAAGGGAGGTTTTGAGGGAATGAGGGGGTGTGTCGAAGTGGAGGTTTTTTGAAAGTGAAGGATATGTCGAAGTGGAGGTTGTATGGAAGTTGAGGTTGCCTGGAAGTGGTGTTTTTGAGGGAAGTGTAGGTTCTGAGGTTGGAAGTTGTGTGGAAGTGGAGGTTGTGTAGAAGTGGAGATTGTGACGAAGTGGAGGTTGAGTAGAAGAGGAGGTTGTGTGGAAGTGGAGGTTTTATGAGAAAAAGAGGTTGCGTGGAGGTGGATGTTGTCCAAGAAGAGGAGGTGATGGTGTGAGAGGGTTAGGGGTAAAAAAACTGTGAAGGAAAGGGAGAGAGGGGAAAGAGGTTTTCTGAAAGGGGCTTTTCGACTGCTTCTACTTATTTTTTTTCAATTTATCGTTTATCTTTCTGGATACTTAGGTCCATCAAATAATAAGATGTCAATGAATATAAGCACTGATCAAAGTATAGAAAATAAAAGATGAATATAAGTCTGGGGCGCCTCTGCGACGGTTATGCGCCCCAATAACGTATAATACAACATGCGACAGTAGCAGACAATACCCGTGGATTACTTGACAATGGACGATGATTTACTTCTTGCTCTCATTACCCTGCTTTGTCGCAAGTCGCCCCGACGCCCGTTGTCATTAGAAAAGTAATGGAAGCCCCTGTAGCTTCAGCTCCCGCACTCTTATATTATCTCGAATCGACGATGAACGAATTGGAAACGAGATCAGAAAGAGACCTGAAGAGACAAATTAGGAAGAATCTCTCTCACAACTGCAGGAAACTCAATTATACCCAAAGACACTTTGCAGCATTACTTCATTGACCTTTAAAATGTACTAGTGATGATATTTCCACTTTTTTATAAATAATATGAAATACCGTTTTGTAAATCATAGTTTTCATTATCGTTTCTTACAATTTTTTAAAAATAATAGTATTTCCTTATTTAGATTTCACAGAATTTTCTTAAGTTCAGAAATAAGACACTTAAATTTGATCATAAAGGTTTCAGAACTTTTTTTGTGGAACTGACCTAAATTTTATTTAAATAATCGAGAATTCTATATAGTCATCCTCATCTGCAGTAATTTTTGTTATTGTATTAACTCTGTGGTATACTAATGCCAAAGGATTTGGTAAATTTACAATATGTAGATGTAGATGTGAATGCAGCTGTAGATGTAGATGTAGCTGTAAATGTAGTTCTAAAAAAAGAACAATATCAAAGAATTAATATCAACTTAAAAAAAACTAATCTTAACACTCTCATAAAGCAAGACCGTATTTACCTTCAAAATTACTCTATTTTACTAAAGTCAGTCTTTAAAATAAATCCTCATAACGTTTTATAATTTAGAATACTTAGACACAGTCATAACCCCGTGGTTAAAAATCTTACTCTAGAGATAACTTTTTTCCTGTGCAGGTAAATCCTCCAGTCAGCCGGACATGCTTCATATGCACAAATTAAAACATCAAAAGCTTCTCAGCTATTCGTCATTCGTCGAAAAAAGAGGAAAAAGGAAAGTGGGAGAAAGGCGAAAGTAAAAGGGCGTACGAAGAGTTCCTACCATCTGAAAGTGGAGGACACATAAAAAGGGCGAAGAATCATCCACCGAAATTAATTACTAACATAAAATGCAACATTTCCCCTTATTCAATTTTATCACAGTTATAATAATTACACACAAAAAATATCTTTTTTCTGATAACTTTAGGAATATTCTTCAAGAATAAAAAACTAAATAAATATTTTTTAATCTCCGGTTGGAGATTAGAGGAGATATCGGTGTTCGCTTTTAATTTCCGGGGGGGGGGTGTATTAATTTTTTGAAAAACTAATAGCAGCCGCAAAAGCGGTAAGAATTCCGCTACTTCCTCAGAATAAAAAGGCAGTCTCTGAGAGATTGCGCTTGGTCGTTCCTGCTCTCTAGCAGTGCGTGGCTCCATCTCCATCTCTCTTCTCCATTTCTCGTTTTTCGCGTGTCTTTTTTCTCCTCCGCGAAGTAGAAAATTTTCAATTCCATTCATGTAAATTATTGTAGCGCACCGGCTCTCGACATATGCAACTTGTATTAATGACGCAGTAAAGGAGCAGACGGGCGGAGAGCTGCCCATTAGCGGATGAAAGCGGAGGGCTCTCAGCGCATAGCCCGATAATAGCCCGACTTATACCAGCTGAGGTTGTGTAGTTTAGCCCAGGTTACTGGTTCTACCCTGTTTGCCATGCCATCCTCCTTGCTGGCTCTTTGCCCGCCTTGCTCCGATCCGTTTCCGACCATCAAAACTTGGACGGACCAATAACGCTATCCACAGTTCTAAGAGACATAAGCCTTAAAGAAAATAAATTTTTAAAGTGGGATTTTAATGGCTGTGGATATAGATGGTGTAAATGCAGATGGTGATGTATGCGGTTTATGTGCATGTAGATGAAAATCCACATTATATGAATTTAGATTACATTAAAATCTACATTTGTATCTGCATCTGTATTTACATCTTCAAACACACCGTCTAAAATGCTACATCTGCATCTGAATTTTTATCTACTACATTTCCATCTACATCTGCTTCTACATCTACATCTACATCTACATCTGCATTTGCAACTGCATCTACATCTGCATATACATCTGCATCAGCATCAGCACCTACATCAGTATCTGCATCGGCATTTTTATCTACTACATCTACATTACTATCTACTACTATCTACATCGGCATCTGCATATGGATCTGCATCAGCATCTGCATATAGATCTGCATCAGCATCTGCATCTGCATCAACATCTACATCAGCATCTACATCTACATCTACATCTACGTCTACATCTACATCTGGATCTGATCTGCATATGCATTTTATCTGCATTTGATCTGCATCTGCATCTGCATCGACATCTACATTTGCACCTGCATTTATGCTTGCACCAGTAATTTCACCAATACCAACACCTACACCTCCACCTCCAGCTGCACCTGCATATGCATTTTATCTGAATCTGATCTGCATCTGCATCTGATCTGCATTTGCATCTACATCTTCATCTACATCTACATCTGATCTGTATTTGATCTGCATCTGACCTGCATCTGATCTGTACATTATCTGCATCTGATTTGCATCTGCATCTGATCTACATCTTCATCTGATTTGCATATGCATCCTATCTGAATCTGATCTGCATTTGATCTGCATCTGATATGCATCTGATCTGAATCTGATGTGCATCTGATCTGCATTTGCATCTACATCTACATCTGCATGTACATCAGCATTAACATCTACATCTACATCGTTTTCCGTTAGGCTTATGTGAAAAAAATTACCAATTTTAAAGTTTTCTTTTCGTGAAAAGTAAATTAGTCTTTACAGTTGTTAATTAGAATCCAAAAACCTAATTTCATAAAGAGGGCCAAAAAATGTCTCTTAGGGTTCATTTTAGGGGTAGTTTTGCACTCCTGGGTGCAACTTTTTTTTTTATTTAACCGATTTTGATTTAAATTTGTATGCGGAGAGTTTTTAATATTCTGATGCCATATTTAATCTCAAAAATAAAAAATTCGAACCGGTTGATTCAAAATGGCGGTCATTTAG
The DNA here is from genome assembly GCA_037177015.1 of Euceroptres primus. Taxonomy (NCBI): domain Eukaryota; kingdom Metazoa; phylum Arthropoda; class Insecta; order Hymenoptera; family Figitidae; genus Euceroptres; species Euceroptres primus. The sequence continues at coordinate 322,729 of JBAGKK010000475.1, read as the reverse complement.
ATAAATTTTAGGTGAAAATAAAAGGAAAAATCTCAAATGTAGTACTCTAAAATATATAAAATGTGTATAAAATAAAATAATTTAACAGGAACTTCAAGGTAAAAAATAAATTTATTTTGACCAACAAGCATAATTATTACTTAATATAATTATAAAAACACACACATATATATATATATATATAATTCTATCAAAATTAAACCTTATGATCCTCATTTTTATAAAAAGAGAACAATTTTTTACTTTTTTATCTGCCATATTGTATCGGCCATTTTGAATTTTGAAATTCTGTTATCAGACTTGAATTCAGCGTCCCCAGAAACCTTAAGATACTTATTTTTATAAATATATAATTTTTAAATTTTTGATCCGCCATATTGAATTTTGCAATTCTGTTATCAGACTTGGATTCAGCGACCCCAAGAACCTTAAGAAACACATTTTTTAGGATACTCACTTCAATAAAATCGGAATAAGGTAAAATAAAATCTATTGAGTGGAAGCGAAAAAAGGCTTCAAATATGACAGAAAGGCTTCGGTTATGACAAAAAACATAAATTTTCTAAGTAACTCATAGTGCAAGTTACAAATTTAAAAACATATTTGTTCGTGCCTTATCGACTACAAAGCTTAAAAAATGAAAAAACGTGATTCTTTGTACTTCCGTAAAACCATTTAATATACCTAACAGTTTTAAGCTTCAGCATAAGTAATGTGCTTTATGTCGAATATATTTTGTACAAATACTGAACAAAATTATAAAGAAAAATACAATGGTTAAGGTAGATGTCCCAGAAATCGTACCGGTCCCAGTAATCGTGCAATTGGCATAAAACCTAAAGAAATAATTGTAAAAGATCTTTAAAAAAATATTTAGTAACAGGAAATAACGAGCATTAGCATCATTTATAATCAAAATCAATAACAATCAAGTATAAACGTTTAAAAATAAGATTGACGGCGAAACGATTACTGAGACTAAGGTGACGATTATTGGGACATTTAACTTATACTAATGAAATTTTGTTATGCAAAAAATAGTTATCCAAAAAGGAAAGAAAAGAATTTAGTGTAAAGTGATTTGCTGGTTCTTCGATTTTGGCACTTACTGTTTTTTTATTCGTTATTCATCATCAATCGTGAATAAAATCTTACATCACGACACCAATAATGCAATCATTTTCACCTAACAGCAACTAGGTGGCGCTGCAGTGTCTGAACCGACATTCTCGTCCTGTCTTGTCTCGAATATGATCTCGTCGCGGTTTTATCTCTTTATGATTTAATCTTGTTATAATGTTATATATCTCGTGTCTGATAAATCTCTTGTATTCTTGCGAAAAAGTTCAAACTACGTTAATTTCCCGACTTATTTTTTGATTTTAGACCACAACAAAGATACACGACCTTCACTAACTTTAATTTTGAGGTTAGGTTTCGCTGCACCGTAAGTATTGTGAACACTGAATAATTTACTTTCGCTCGGTACTGCCAGACTTGCGGTTGGTTCTCCGATTTTGGTATTTACCATTGTTATTCATCATCAATCGTCAATAAAATCTTACATCACAACACCAAACACTCCACTAAAATAGTAAAATCATTTTCACCTAACAGTAACTAGGTGGCGCTGCAGTAACTGACCTGGTCTTCTCGTCTTGTCTTGTCTCGAATATGATTTCGTCTCGGTTTTATCTCTTTATGATTTAATCTTGTTATAATTTTATGTATCTCGGTTCTGATTAATCTGGTCTTGTATTCTTACGAAAAAAATTCAAACCTAAGTTTGAATTTCAAAAATTTCAAAAAAATTCAACCTAAGTTAATTTCCCGACTTATTTTTCATTTTTAGACAACAAACCAGCACGTCCTTTACTAATTTTAATTCTGAGGCTAGGTTTCACAGCACCGTGAATATTATGAACACTGAACAATTTACTTTCGCTCGATACTGCCAGACTTGCAGTTGGCTCTTCGATTTTGGCATTTACCATTGTTATTCAACATCAATCGTCAATAAAATCTTACATCTCAGCACTAATCACTCCACTAAAATAGTACAGCCATTTTCACCTAACAGCAAATAGGTGGCGCTGCAGTAGCTGACCTGGTCTTCTCGTTTTGTCTTGTCTCGAATTTGATCTCGTCTCGCATCTCTTTATGATTTAATCTTCTTATAATGTTATATATCTCGGTTCTAATTAATCTCGCCTTGTATTCTTGCGAAAAAATCAAACTAAGTTAATTTTCCGACTTATTTTTCATTTTTATACCAAAACAAAGATACAACTTTACTAATTTTAATTTTGAGGTTAACTTTTGCTGTACCGTAAATATTGTGAAAACTGATTGACCCGGTACTGAAAAACTTAGTTGGTTCTTCAATTTTGGCATTTACCATTTTTTATTTGTTATTTATCATCAATCGTCAATAAAATCTTACATCACAAGACCAAACACTCCACTAAAATAATTCAATCATTTTCTCCTAACAGCAACTAGGTGGCGCTGCAGCAGTTAACCCGATCTTTTGGTCTGTTTTTTCTGTATGTCGCTTCACATTACTTTTCTCTGAGCAAGTTTCTCAACTGAGAACTCGGAAATTCCTCCTCGACGCTAATTCAGTGGATGGAGGCGCGCTAGACCTTGTCCTTTCTTGGCCTATCCTGACCTAAGTAAGGTGAGAAAGGTCGGTACCTCGAATCCGTTCATGTACGAGGTTGGACTGATGAGTCAGGGGAATGAGGAGCGGGAGGAGGGGGAAATTCTACACGTATGTGTCTGAAGAAGAAAAAGAGAAAGAGAGAGAACGAAATCTCTTGCTACGAGTACCACGTGATCCTCTTCACGCGTGTGGATCTTTTTGTCGTGTGACAAGCGGGAAGGAAACTTTGCGGTATTGGTGCGTAGGCGTGGGACGTCGAGTGATTGGTTTACGACGACATTATTTGCGCTAACTCACGACACAGTACATAATAAAGTGCACGAGGTCAACGAATAGCCTGAGTCTTCAGCACACTCGGACGTTCTCATGGCGCTTTCTTCCCTTTTGTTCCATGACAAATTGCTTAAAATTAATTTCTTCACCATTTAGAATCTTTTCCTTCTTTTCCTGAGTGGGTAATAAATCTGGTATTTGCTTTCATGTGCAGCAGTGAATCTGTAAAATGCAACAATATCATTTTAACAAAAAAAAAAATAATAATTGTAAAACGTAAAACGCTAGATAAAGAAACTGCAAGATAAATTCCTCAGAAAGTCACACAGTTCTGGCTTGCAATGAAATAGATAAAATAATTTAGTACTGCTACAAACGATATACCAGCGTCATTTAATGAACAAGTTTTTAAATCAATTTGACGCATTTATCGTCTGTATCTCATAAAGTTGGGTCTCTCTTACTCCCTCGTTCAATTTTTCACCATTTCCTAGATCCTGGAGAGATTGATAGGGGAATTTGTAGTATATTGTTGTTGATAATCGATTCGACCTATTTCTCCCTCCTGATAAGGGGGGAGACCTCCCTCCCTCCCACCATCAGGATTAACTCTGCATTCTTCGAAATAAATGGACTTGTACAATGCACACGCGGAAAATATCACCGCTGTTTTCTAAGAGTAATAAACTCTACATTTCACGACAGTCTTCAAACAAATGTTGCAATCGACTGAGCTTTTCTCGCCGATAAAACGCACCTTTTACCTGCATACCTTTGGCTTTGCTGACTTCTGAAAAAAATTGTTAGATGGGAATATAATAGATGGAAATACAATACTATTCTAGACTTCTAGAATTTAGTACACAATATTAATTTGAAATGTGTATCTGAATCCGAATTTGATAACGGAAATTCAAAATTCAAAATGGAGGATCCAAAATAGCGGACCCAAATGCAACATCCTAAAAAATGCTTGGATTCGTATGAAAGTTAGTATCTTAAGGCTTTTGAGGTCACTGAACACGAATTTGAACACAAAATTTCAAAATCCAAAATGTCGGAACCAATGGTGAATTAGAATTTAAAACTGATGGGATTTTTATAAAAATTGGTAGCTTACGGATTCTGGAGTCGCTCAAATCAAATCTGATACAAGAATTTCAAAATTTAAAATGGCGGGTCCAATATGGCGGACCCAAATGCAACATCCTAAAAAATGCTTGGATTTGTATGAAAGTTAGTATTTTAAGGCTTTTGGGGTCACTGAATACGAATTTGAACTCAGAATTTCAAAATTCAAAATGGCGGATCCAGTATTATAAAAATGGGTATCCCGAGATACTCATTTTTATAACAACTCAACCATTTTCGAATTTTTGATCTGCCAATAATGATATAATGATCGTAAAAATGTCGGTCGATACTTTTGCGATCATCATATGAACAGCTGAAAGTAAATAAGTCAGGGCATTCCCCATAATTAAAAATTTCCACTTTTCTTTGCTCCGGATGTTTCATAAGAGTTTCCTCGTTACAAAAAATCGTTTACCAGACAACAGGATGAGTGAAAAATATCAGTTAACTTAGAAAAAAACAACAACAGTTGCAAAATACCAAATTTCCACATTTTGGAAAAACTGTTACACGAAAACAACGATTGCGGTTGCAAAAATGTCAAATTTCCAAATTTTGGAAAAACTGGACGAAGAAATAAATCTGGGATTGCCCAGTAATTAAAAATTACCACTTTTCTTTGCTCTGGATGTTTGATAGGAGTCTCCTTGTCACAGAAAAAGGTGTACTGGACCGCAGGATCGTTTAAAAATATCCGTTAACTTAGAGAAAAACAACAGCGGTTTCAAAAATGCAAAATTCCTACTTTTTGGAAAAAATGGCCCACGAAATAAATCAGGACTTTGCCAATAATTAAAAATTTCCTTTTTTTGCAAGGTATGTTTGCTCAGAGTCTCCTTGTTACAAAAAAAGTTTACTTGACCACAGGATCAATTAAAAGTACCAACTGTGCGATCGTTTGTTCCGTTTTTACTTGGAAAATTAGTTTGTTTTTTTTACTCTGAAGTAATTTTTTACTCTGAAGAAATTTTCTTCCGTTTATACTTGGAATTGTTCCCTTTCTACTCCGAAAAATTTATGTTACTTTTTTACTTGCTAACTTTTTTGTCCCTTTTTACTTTCAGCCGCTCATTTAAAAAAAATAGGGGTTTATTATTTTGCTAAAATGTTTAGTTTTATTATTATTTTGTTAAAAGGTTTAATTTTATTATTATTTGTTAAAATTTTTAATTTTATGAGGTAGGACCTTTGAAAAAAAATAAGCAGAATTTAAATGGTCACCCTATTGTGTACGTAGAAAAAATAAATCAAAAAAGACTGGATCGATTGTTAGGATTCAACCGCGGATTCAACCTCTTACAAGCAAATAAGCGTACTTAACTGGTCCAAATTTTCCAAACAGAAATTTTCCACAATTCGGAATATTAAAAAAAATTTCGTTTATTTTCACTGCAATGTTCCGAAAATATTCCATTAAAAGATTTCAGACACATTCTAAATAATATTCCAACAATATTCCATAGTTATTTCAGATTTCAGGGTGAATCTTTTTACAATATTTCTAAAGAATATTTCCTCAACATTACATTGAAATATTCCAAAGGTTGGACATTATGTTATTCCTGGGTCATTGCTGTAATGTTCCTTGGGAATATTCCGAAAGTCTCAATGGAATATTCCGAATGTCTCAGTGGAATATTCCGGGACCATGAATGGAATATTGCGTGTTATAGGCTTCTTTAGGTCACATCTGAAAGTCAGTCAATGTTTATAACTAAAAGTCAGATTTCCGTATAGTCAGATAATTTCAAGGAACGAGGAAAGAATAAAGCACAAGTAATCTCAAACAATTTATCAGTTTCTCAGTTTTTTCAAAATTTTTCATGATTCTCGGTCTCTGGAGCAACCGGAGATTTCTTATTCAATCGACATCACCTCTTCCTTTTTCCATCGCGATGCTGCGGAAGGAGCGGTTTCTCGCCCAAGCCGCGAGTGACGAATCGACAGAACGCCATAAATCAATGACGCGAAGGCGAGAAACTTTTAAGGGGCGGGGGCGGGGGCCGGGGGGCGAAGACTAAGAGTAAGTAAGAAACAGCAAAGAAAAAAAGGGGAAATAAATAAATCGCGCAACCGGACGAGAAGGCGAGCAGCGCCAGGCAGCGACTGTTCCTTTTGCTTGGTGAATGTTGAAGCGACTTGGATCGGAAGTCAAGTGCGTTCAATCGTTAATCATGCGGCCCCGCGCAGAAAGAAACTCCATTGGAAACCGCGCCACTTGACTGTTGCGTCGTTTGTTGGACGCCGTGTGTACACGCCACTCTATTGTACCGAGCGATTGTTGACTCTCATACATTTCGTCCTGGCAACCAATAAATCTCTGCCGTTTCCTTTTACAAGCCATTACCGAATGAGAGCGTTGCTCGACTTCACTATATACGAATATACTCCCGCAATTCTTATATTATTGTATATAATAGCATTTATATTGTTGCTGTTAGATAGGAAAAAAAAGAGCCACTTTGGTGCTGACGCGTTTCGAATCGATGGAATTTATGGAACCAGTTGGAGACAGTGATTGATTTCAATCGTGCGAATTTATTGAATTTATTATGATTAATTTGACGTTGAGAGGAAGAGAAAGTGTTGTCAAGTTGAACTCGGGTGGAAAATTATAATTGTAATTATAAATTAGTAGTCCAGTCGCTACAGACACTTCTGTATGCACTGAAAGGTCCTCAACATACAGTGGGGCCAAAAACATGCCCGAGGACAAATTGATTTCAAGACTACAATTTTTATCCGATTTGAATTTTTTAATGAAAGGTAGTAAAATTGCGGGTGAAACGTCCGTTTTTGTTTTTAGAAACTAATTTTTATTTTTTTCTTCCTCAAAGAGGAAGCTTACAATGGGGGCGTTCCATTCGAAACGAAAAGGTCAAGTCAAGGATTTTGTTCATTTTGGGTATTGTATTGTATTATATTGTATTGTATTCCATTGTAATGTATTGTATTGCATGATTTTTATTTTCAAATCCTGTCCAATTTTTCGGACCTTTTTTTGAGTTGATTTAGGGATTTTGTCCCATTTTTAGCAAGTGATTCCAAGCAAAGGGAGGCAAAATGATTTTTATTTTCAAATCCTGGCCCATATTTCGGACCCTTTTTTGAGTTGATTTAGGGATTTTGTCCCATTTTTCGCAAGTGATTCCAAGCAAAGGGAGGCAAAATGATTTTTATTTACAAACCCTGTCCCATTTTTCGCAAGTATTCCAAGCAAAGGGAGGCAAAATCATTTTTATTTTCAAATCCTATCCCATTTTCGGAACTTTTTTGCTTTGATTTAGGGATTTTGTCCCATTTTTCGCAAGTGATTTCAAGCAAAGGGAGGCAAAATGATTTTTATTTACAAATCCTGTCCCATTTTTCGCAAGTATTCCAAGCAAAGGGAGGCAAAATCATTTTTATTTTCAAGTCCTATCCCATTTTCGGACCTCTCTTTGAGTTTATTTAGGGATTTTGCCCCATTTTTCGCAAGTTATTCCAAGCAAAGGGAGACAAAATGATTTTTATTTTCTAAATCCTGTCCTATTTTTCGAACCTTTTTTTGAGTTGATTTAGGGATTTTATCTTATTTTTCGCAAGTGATTCCAAGCAAAGGGAGGCAAAATGATTTTTATTTTCAAATCCTGGCCCATTTTTCGGACCTTTTTTTGAGTTGATTTAGGCATTTTGTCCTATATTTCGCAAGTGATTCCAAGCAAAGGGAAACAAAATGATTTTTATTTTTAAATCCTGTTCCATTTTTCACAAGTGATTCCAAGCAAAGGGAGGCAAAATGATTTTTATTTTCAAATCCTGTCCCATTGTATTGTATTGTATTGTATTGGGGCACTAAACATTCAAGCCAAAGAATTTTAATGTAGTGTATTGTTTTTGGGACACTGACTATTCGTATCAAACAATTTTGCAAAATTTTCAATATTTTTAAACATATTTACAATCGAAAATTGTGGTCACGTTGTTCCAGATTTTTTTACTTCATTATTATTGATTTTAGAAAAAAGTATTCTTATGCAAACTTACACAAAAAATATTGAGTCTGTAATGGTCATAATAAAGCATAGATGGCACCAATAATAATAATAAGTCCAAACTGTTTATTATATCAACAATACATTTATTACTTGCTGGAAATATCTGATGGCATCGAAACAAAAAAACTGATCTTGGAACGATTTCTTAGAATCACTAAGTCCTTTGTTTCCAATTAATTGCACGTGCTGAAAGTCCGGGACTCGTAAACAAGGAAAGGTCAGCGTGAGTCTTCCCTTTCAGAGTCAGAATTTCCTAAATACAAGTTCAGGCGAAGACGATCGAGGCGAACAACGCCGTTAAAATACCCTCGTGTCCTCGTAAGATCCTCTTCTTTTTCCAACACAGAAAGTGTTCCAACGTGAGTTCAAGATAAACCGAAAAAAAGTTCAAAATGATCTGCAACAAGAGCTTGATTTAGTTCAAAATGAACCCGATATTGGTTCAAATGGAATGCGTGTCAAAATTGACAATTAAAGTTCAAAATAAACTGCCTTGATTTGGTTCAAAATGATACCGATATTGGTTCATATGAAAATTGAGTTCAAGTTGAACTAAGAAAAGTTCCAAATGATCTGCAACAACGAGCTATCATAAAATATGGTTCAAAGTAAACCCAATATTGGTTTATATTTTCCCGGAAAATTCCCCGGGAATATTCCAGATGAAGGACATTTCAAGGTTCCTGCAATATTGTTGAAATATTACCTGAAAATATTTCCAATATTCTAATGGAATATTCCCAATGTTCAAATGGAACACTCCGGGGATGGGAATAGAATATTCCGTGCTATGGGGGTAAAATTTTATTTTTGTAACAGATAGTTTTGAACTTATTGCACTCTAAAATGCCTTTAAATGAAAATCTCAACCCCCATAAAGGATTAAGATGGATGCTGCTACTTCTGAGTCTTCGTTTAAGTCCCTGAGAGTCAAACTAGTTTCACAGTTGCAGGCAGAGCGAATTACAGAATAACAGCCCACACACTCGGCTTGAGTGGTGACCAATAATTTTACCACGCCATTCAAGTCGCTTGGGTCATTAATAAATCACAAATAATTCGCTATTTGTCCAGACCCTGGTGCTTGGTCTCACCGTTGGGTAAGGATGGAGATGTCAACGCAAATTTAGAACTAAAGATCAGTGATCCTAAAATATACCGACTCAGCTCATTTTAAGTTTTTGTCAAGAGGTATAAGATTGAGTCACATCGGCTACATCTTGAGTGGCGGCTGGCAACCGAAAATTTCGTCGATTGACGAATAATTATATAATTATATATTTACTTTGTTTGATCGTATTCTGAAGAAAACACAAAAATTTATTCAAATACACCAACAGATTGTGATGTATTTATACTCATTAATCACGAGGTGGCGAAATTTTCAAGCTGTTAGCTGCAGCGTTAGGAGACTTTTATTAAAAAGTATTGAAAATTTTCAATCCCTAAGAATTTCTTTTTTGTTGTTCGGTAAATCTAGTGATTCTACGAACTAAGGCAAGATAAGGAATGACCTGGCCAACCAAGGCAAGATAGTTTAGTGAACTGGCCAACTAAGGCAAGATAAGGCATGATTTGGCCAACCAAGGCAGGATAGTCTAGTGATCCGGCCAACTAGGGCAAGATAAGACATGATCTCGCCAATCAAGGCAAGATAGTTTAATGATTCGGCCAACTAAGGCAACATAAGGCATGATCTGGCCAACAAAGGCAAGATAGTCCAATGATC